>JACJUY010004917.1:8908-59832 GCA_014220935.1 Platorchestia sp. MABIK
AAGTAAAAGATTCAAATAACATGTATCCTGACTTTATTCCTGCGCGGAATTCAAAAGGAATTTCGATGAATCAGCAAAAAACTTCATCAGCTATTCCATGAAAAATTGGAAGACAAAGAAAATATTGAAAAATTCAAATTTTAACGCAGATGTAAGAAAAGAGCGTATCGTTTGTGCTAGAGGAGTGTTTTTTCTCTGGATTACCAGGTCTGGCTGGTAAGAACTCTACTTTGTTAGGCCACACACTCCGATGTTCTGAACAGTAGATTTCCATGCAGAATTTTTCACCAGGATTTGACTTTTTGAAAAATTCTTCGATCTTAGCTCAAGCAGACTACGCGTGTGTGCGACGCTACCACTAAGCCGTGTGGGCTGCGAACGAAAGCTGTTTATTATTCTACATTTTCCTCTTAAATTTCCAACAAACCACTGGAGGCTCTTCAGAAATTTCTCATGTTGAACGAATTTATGCGAAACTTACCGCTTATCGTTTTTTCTATAGGTAAATGCGATTGAGTCGAATTAGAGATCCAATTCTTGTTTGGCTTCATTTTGTCAGAAGTTGTTCGAACTCGTTTAGACATCAGCAATACGTAATCGAGGAAGCCTGTAAAATTTCTGGGGCTCTACAAATTTTCGATTTGGCGATGACTTCAATTTTAATAAAGGATATGATTTAAATTTTGGATCAGTAGCTACTCTCTATTCTAAAGTTGCATTCAGTGCCAAGAAGGAGATCATTCGTATTTGTGGTAGGTGTCATGTTTGCTGAGCTTCTTAACAAGTATTTCTTCATAACGTTGCAGATGGGTTAAAAAATGTACTAATTAAATTTTGATACAATAAAGTAACAAATCCCTTGGCACGTCCTACTCTTGATTACATGGTTTGAGGTCGGTTCAAGCTTCAAAATGAATCTCAGTTGGTTTTGGTAAGCGTTTGGTGCTTACTTTCTTCTTCACTCGTTACTGGTGTTAGATTGGAGATTGCCATCGTTTTCTTTCACGAAAGATAGTTTCTTGCCCAACTTCACGATATTCGATTGTTTGTGGACGAAAAGTAACTCAGAAAGTGCTCTCTATGCGTACTGTTTACTTGAGTTTATTTGCTCATTTCTTTTTATTTAATGTCTCACAATTTTATACATTGGTTATTCCATCAGATTTCCCCTTTAGCTTAAATTCAGTAGTGCGGCGGGTGAGTTTGTCTCAGAGACAGAGCGCTCTTGGAGATCATCCTGGGCTTTCCACTGTTAAATCAGCAGCACCTTTTCTAAGAATCTGTGACGGGTTTATTGTAGAAGTAAGGTTGGCTTCATCGATGTTTTCTAACGCCCATGTTCCACTGTGGTGATCATGTGTAGAGATTTTTGGAGTCGGTTACAGCGCTGATATTCTCTTCACAAAACTGTTCCCCTGTTTCTGAGATCATTCTGAACATATTCAGTCAAAGAATGCGGCATTATACAGATTTATACGTTCGTTCTGTTATCATTATCGGAATCATCTCGCATTCATTCCTGCTCAGAGAGCTTGGTGCCATGTAGGACCAGTGTGTTAAATGCCTCTCAGAAATCTGGCAGAGGTTCAGCATTTCAAGCGATTGTCCTTTACTTGCCCGATCCGCTTTTCTAGTCCCCACAGAAGTACCAGCCCATGCAATCGATGCGACACAACCAATTGACAGCTTTATAACTCGGTGTGCCTGCCGCTCTCCGGCCTATCTTTCTTCAGTTGATGTATTCGTTGTGACATTATGAATGTTAAGCATTACTATATACTTAGAGGAAGTGTGTACTCATGATATGACGCTCTGTTGGGGTGTGTTAGGAATGTGTCACGTGGAGGAGCGTGTACTCTGCATATCAAATAAAGGGTATGCCATAGCGTTATCGGAGCGTTAATGTTTGTCTAGACGTAGTCATAGACAAAGAACTATAATTCTTTCGATAGTTCTTGAGCCTTCTTCGTAATTTTTAAGGCTGCAAAAGTTGTTTGTTGAATGATTCTCTTGTAGAAGCTTAATGTTATTTTGCGTCTAGTCGACTCGTTTTGATATTTTCGGTTTCGTCATGCGTGCATTTTTCGAGCGATTTTTTATTATTTTTCAAGCGGTTTGGAGGTGGTTCATCGCTACATGAGGCATGCACAGCTTGTTTTAAGCTTATCTTGATTGGGTTTGAAGATCGCTAGAGAATGAGGTCCCATATTTTTAAGGATATCATGTATTTTCTTACGAATGCTTCTAAAAAAGTTATCATTATCGTTAAGTTGTACAGGTTGTTCTATTACTTTATGTACAAACATTGGTCTTGTATAGTGTACATATTTCCATTATTTGTAAAAATGAATAAAGTTAACCAAAGAATGTCTGCTTTCGTTTTCCTTTCCTTTAATGTTTGTGTCCACACAAATTTTTTTTTAACATTCCACTTCCACACTTTCGTATTTCATTTCCAATACACATCATTCCCTTTCGTACATTTCCATCAACCATTCTATTTCTATTCACTGTGTATCTTGATAACAGTCAACCTGCCTCATATTTGCGCTTCAATATGGAAAAATCATCCTTCAATGCAAATAACTGCATTAAATACTGCACGTAGCATCATTTGCGTGTTCACTGTAAACTATTAGGAAATGTATTTATGAAATTACGATCTCGAGTTGTAAAAACGCACGATTTTCTTTTATAGTTGAATGATTAAATAATGTGAAAGGCCTTCAAAAATAGGTGGATCCTTTGCCCGCCTTCGTCGCCTGCTTGAAAAATTCAATTATGGAGCTAAAGCAGCGATCGCCTTCGCAGGTAATCAGACCCATCTCAAGAGTGAAGAAAGATTTTTCAGCGTGATAAGAACTTTCTCGTTTCTTTCTAAGGTACTGATAGAAACTGCTGACGCGAACTCAAGTTATTTCAAAGTTTGAGCGAAAGTTTAACCAAGCGATCAGTTTCTGTCCTCCGGAATAGTCATGGCTCGGGTCGCGACCAAACGCTCGCTCGGATCCGCGCACCGGCTTTTATGAATCCAAATTCATAAGCAGTGGCTGGTCTTAGCTTTGTTTTGGTGATATTTAAGGCAGTTTCCGTCAGATTCTGCTGTTCCAACCGGATTAAAAAGCAAATAATCGGTGGTTGGGATTTCACATCCTCAAATTTAATAATAGTGACTTGTTTTAGCCATGTTTTGTTGAATTTTCAAGACAGTTGGGTAAGATACCGCAGCTCCAACCAAACTAAAAAGTGAAGAATCCGTGCTTGTGTCACGTTCTCAAATTTATTAGTGGTGCCAGGTTTTAACCTTGATTTGTTGATTTTCTTTATGTAGTTGTGGTAAAATACTGATGTTCCAACCATGTTTAACGCTTTGACTGCGACGTGAGCCACCGGTGGTACACGGGGGAATTTTCATAATACTGCTATTCGACCAGTAGTTATTAACTCAATTTTCATAATTACTTGATGAAAAGTAAATGAAGGTATGATCCTGTAAATGTTTTTTTTCAACATTGTTTACGACAATTGACTTTAAATTTGAGTTGAATATTAAACTTCAGTCTTACCTGCCGCAGTCAAAATATTTTAAGCAAAAAGTCTTAAGCGGTGATGTTGGTAGTGACGATTTGTGTTCGTGGTGACCGTTGTCTTGAGATAATTCGGTTACCAAAGTGATGACTACATAGCATCTGACCAAAGTTGCCGTTAATTGAAGGGTCAACATTGAATTTAAGCCTTTCACGGAAATAAAAAATTCTGTTCCAAACAATCACTAAAGGAACACATTTAAAAACGTTTTACACGAATGACATTCTGCTCGCTGAAGCGTTATTTTAGAGATATAACAATAATTACGTTCAGGTAGGAATAACATTATATGGTCGGTTGCTTAGTCACCGCATTGTTGGGTGACGCCCACTTTTCTGGCGGGACATGCCCACTTCTTGGCGGGAAATGAACACGGCTTGGTTCGGGTGAGTTAAGGTAAGCTATTTTAGGTTGATTTATGTTATTTTAGGTTGATTTATGTTATTTTAGGTTAGTTTATTTAACTAACCTACCATAACCATCCCTATCCTCACCAATCGTTACGTTAATACCGTATTACAGCAGATTTACGTGTCCGCTCCTTCACTTTTACATACGACGTTCTTATAACTTCAAAGTTGAATAACTCAAAAATAACGCATCAGCGAGCAGAATGTCATACGTGTAAAATGTTTTTAAATGTGTTCCTTTAGTGATTCTTTGGAACGGAATTTCTAATTTCCGTGAAAGGCCTAAATTCAATATTGACCTAAATGTGTTCCTTTAGTGACTCTTCGGAACGGAATTGTTAATTTCCGTGAAAGGCCTAAATTCAATATTGACCATTGAGGTTACTATTATTGTTATTATTATTCAGAAAGTTAAATAAGTGAAGGCATGGGGGAAGAGCCTTTAGGTCTCATTTCCTCATCCGTAGTTTTTACTTTCTGAAGAACTTGCCAATTCATACATCGTCCCAAAATAATAACAAAGTTTGCATTATCTTGTCATAATTTTCAAGTCATAGGTTTCGTATCAAAGTTTGAATGAATCTCAAATAAAGGCATAAATCCGGTAATATGTATTCTGCTATCACAAAATTGAACGAAGGAAACGAAGCAATTTCTGGCATGCCATTTTCGCATCTCGCTCATTACCCATGCATTGGCTTCTCAAAGGTGTTCATTCCTCCAAAACCTTTAGATTGGACAAACTTCTTTTGGCATCTCACCGTTTTTGAGGCAGTTCACAGACTCGAACTTGCACGGAAAAATTGCTCTTCTGAAGAACGAATGATGTGCAGGCCTCTCTCTTAGTTGCGGTGCAAGCACAAATTTCATTTAGGAAAAAAGCATTTATCGGTTCTAAAAACCACCAATGCAAACGTGGTACGTAAAATTTAATGTTGTTGTGAATTAAATTAGGTTTTGAGTTCCATGTAGATTCAGATTTTGATTAATTCTAAGCATTTGCGAGCACAATATCATTCATGTAAAACGTCTTAAAATGTCTCCAATTACTTAAATGTGGCAACGAAATATTCAAAATCGTTGATAACAGTAAAATCAATACTGACCAAACTAAGTATAAAAAGCGTGTCCCTAAACTGTTTGCAAACTATCTTTTTCTAGTGAGCTTGACTCATTTATGGATTCATGAAGTTAAAAGTTTTCAACCTGGCCGATCTCAACGAAAGAAAGTTTAATTCTTTGCTTTCCAGTAGTTAGAGAAATCATGAGACTCTCTGGGGAAAATATGAAGTCCCGTGCCGAAGGTTAGGTGAGCCTCCCTTTTGTTGAAATAGAATACGTTTTTGTTTTGTTACGGACCATCGTTTTCGGTTTTCAGCTGTCCTGTTTTTCGGCACGTACCAATTTCTTCTTCAACTTTTATTACATTTCAAAAACTTATTTCCCAACTCCTCGTTTCTATGTACAGGAGGTCTTGTGTATGAGCACACCTTCTACATATAGATTCTCCGTTCCTTATACTCCATCCTAAAAGGTGCCTTTCTTTTTTCCCTCTTCCCTTTGTTGTGGTTAGGGAGGCTCAAACTAACCTATCTAATCTAAGCTAAAAAATTGTGAAGAGCGATCCATCAATATTTAACTTAGTTTTCACATATTCTAGAGTGGAACCTTGCACATAGAATTACTCTGTGAAATAGAACATAAACCTGATGTATTCATGAAATGATATTATGCAAAATACTGATTTTAAATTCGGTGGCTAATAGAGATAACAAAACAGTTAAGATTAGCCTGTGCCAAGACTGATTTCGTCCTTCTTTGTCTCGGTACGTAGCTCAAGCCTCGCGTTCCAAGCTTCTTAAGAAACTAACGAAATCTATGAGGAAAACTCCTCATGGAACAAAAACTTTGCAAAGTTGTCATGAATGCTTCCTCCAGAGCTAACGAGGCTGTGTGAACTTTTCGCAAAGCTCCATCAGATTGAGTTTGATTTCAGTGAGAAACCGAAGTTACACTTCGCAAATTATTCTTGCTTTAATTCCAGAGCTTCAAACTTTCTCACAACTCAGTTATTAGCTGATAGAGGACGTCAACAATGGCGTAAAATTCCCCTTCAAATTTGCGTCGTAAACTTGAGTACCTGAGCTTATTATCGCCATAGAAAATAGATGATCTGGTCTTGTGATGACGTCAATAGTGAATAAACAACACGATTTTGATGCGAATTACTAGAAAAAAGTTCCAGGAAATGAACTTCAGAAGCATGGTAAATTTACTGAACGTTTTGGCCAGTGGACATGAAAATGTATGTAAAACATAAAGATAAGCAACGTAATGACGAAAAAAACGCGTCCATGAGGAATGTTTTCCGAAGTTTCAAAATATTCAACATAATATTTAGAACGACCTTTTAAAAAAATCTGATAAAAAAATCCAGCGAGAATAGTTTTTCATTTTTGGTGGATTTTCTTTCCTCAGCCTTCCTCTGCTTTTCTATGATGTGGTTCAGAAGGACAGAGGTCGCAAGGCTTCCAATAAGTTTTCCTCGCTGCCAACACAAACGTGTCACATTAGGCTTACACAATCGGAAATATTACTGAACTGCAAATTTTTCCATTCTTACTGTTGTTTCTGCCTTCCTTTGCACTCTTTTGGTCGTTTACCAGTGATAAAAGAATTGGTTAAAATGAATGTTCATGATGAATATTATTGTCCTTCCCAAAGCTCTATCATTAAGCTCTATTATGAGTATTATTAAATCAAGTTTGTTACCGTCTTGTAATCTGGGAAATACAAGATTGTCGTACACTATCACCACAATGACGAAGCCTGAAACGTTTCTTGCAAATTTTATCATTTTATTCAACGAATAATTACACTTGTCCACATCAGACACGGAATTCAAAATCTTCGAAGTGAGCTAATAGCAGTTGCATGTAGCCTACTTGTTAGAATAGTTCACTAACTTCTGAGGCTAGTAAACCGTGTTCTGTAACTAATTGGCCTCCTAACTGTAACTTGACACGTTCCTCGTGTATTGGGCCATTTGTGTACCACTCGGTAAATTGCTCATTCACGTACCGGTATAAATGAATGATATTTCATCTGTTTTATAATCTTTTTAAAAAGATAACTTTTATCATATACGAGGTGAAATGTTATCGTGCTAGTGCATTTTCATATTTCTTAGGAAGGATAAAAATGTATTCTAGCAGTAAAGTCGATTTTCCCAATTCTGCTACTTACAACCTAATCAAACCAATCGTTAACCACGGATACGCAGTGAACGTGTTAAAAGCTTCTTGCTAAACTTATTCGTGACTGATGAATCGGTACATTTGACGAAAAGGTTGAATTAGATGAAAAGTAATTACACGACTACGAATAAAATATGTCTTAGATGTTCACGCAATCAATGAATATTTGCTCGACCCAAAATGTGTGGTGCAAGAGAATTATTTCAGCGCATTTACAAAGTCTAATTAGATCGCTTAAAATATATCTGGTGTTCATAGATTTTTAGAGGCGGGCTAAATAATACGGATATACGGCTTTATTCCGTTTTATTTGCCAGACTTCGTTGCCTTGCGCCGCAGCTCAAAGAGCTATAAGCTGCGTTGATTGAATTTCACCCGAATTTGTTGGTCCCGAATTCTCTTGCCTTCGCCTCGAGAGAACAAAGAACTCCGCAGTAAATATTTCTGGGCGACGCACGCACAAGAAGGCGGCAGTCTACGCACAAACACGCACGTAGATTAATATTTCTTTAATCGCGGTAAATATTTTTGGGCAACGCACGCACAAGAAGGCGGCAGTCTACGCACAGACACGCACATAGCTTAATATTTCTTTAATCACAGTAAATATTTCTGGGCAACGCACGCACAAGAAGGAGGCAGTCTACGCACAAACACGCACATAGCCTAATATTTCTTCAATCGCAGTAAATATTTCTGGGCAACGCACGCACGAGAAGGCGGCAGTCTACGCACAGACACGCACATAGCCTAATATTTCTTCAATCGCAGTAAATATTTCTGGGCAACGCACGCACGAGAAGGCGGCAGTCTACGCACAAACACGCACATGCTTAATATTTCTTTAATGAAGCCAATACTTCGTTTGGGTTCGTGGCGTGAATGTCGAAGGAATGTCGGTTTTTCGGCTTGTCTTCACTTGCCCTCGAGTTAAACTTAAGTCCTCGATATTTTTTAATGTATATTTAATATTAGGGTGGTTAAGAATTATTGCAAGCAATGTTCTGTTCGAGAGGTTAAAATTTGTGTTGAATTTCAATCAACAATCGCACTTCAAAGCCGTTTATTGTCGTGAATGCAAAACGTCAATGCTCATTATCCGCAGAAGGAGACGGTTATGTGGAACCGCACATATTCGAGTGAGTGATTGAAGTTAAAAAAATAATTTGCACCCTGTTTTTTTATTTCTATCGACGAAGAGCAATGGAGCGTGAGACTTTGAAGACTGTCGTCATGATATTTTATATAAATTTTATATAACTAAAAAAGGATGATATTTCATATAACTAAAAAAGGCTGATATTTCATATAACTAAAAAAGGCTGATATTTCATATAACTAAAAAAGGATGATATTTCATATAACTAAAAAAGGCTGATATTTCATATAACTAAAAAAGGATGATATTTCATATAACTAAAA
This sequence comes from Platorchestia sp. MABIK, assembly GCA_014220935.1. NCBI lineage: Eukaryota > Metazoa > Arthropoda > Malacostraca > Amphipoda > Talitridae > Platorchestia > Platorchestia sp. MABIK. The sequence goes on from JACJUY010004917.1 coordinate 17,586, forward strand.
AAGGCTGATATTTCATATAACTAAAAAAGGCTGATATTTCATATAACTAAAAAAGGATGATATTTCATATAACTAAAAAAGGATGATATTTCATATAACTAAAAAAGGATGATATTTCATATAACTAAAAAAGGATGATATTTCATATAACTAAAAAAGGCTCAAAAGATCGCTGAACACGTTAACCGACATGGGCTATACTAAAATTCAATATTCATCTCAAGTTTGAAGTCAATTGTAGTAAGCTATTTTGATAACATCAAACATTAATTGGATCGTGCCCTCACTTACCTTTGATTAAGGATTTTTGAAAATTGTGTTGGTGACTACAGGTCAGTCAGCAGCGTGTCTTTTGTAATGAATGTTCTGAGTATTGCTTACCTCCGTTGTAAAATTCACCTCGTTATTAGTTTACTTTTCGGGTATCTCATACTTAAATTTTCAAGATCCGAAAACTTCGTGAGACATGAAAAAAATATTTATGGGGTTACGGTTAATCGAAGGTGTTAAATTTTGAGTGAATCAAATTAATTGCTAAAATGTAAATAAATGTGAAAGTGGTCACGGCAATCGACAACGCATTACAAGGAAAAATAAAGAGAACGCTAATTTGTATACGAATAACACCGATGATTTTAACGTTGAGCAATGCGCGTTACCCCTCGAAATTTTTCCTGCTGTAGATGCTTGATGATTGCGACCGATGATGGCACAAATAGCTCACTAAGAGCGATTGCCTCGATTTCTGAATTCTACCCACAGAGAAATGTGAAGAACCGCCTCGCAGGCCATATTTCAAATAACGAAGTTATTACGCTGGTCTCATAATAGTTCAGTCATCGAGATGTGGAATATTTGTAAATGCCGTATTATCGTACTTTCTATACTAGCAACGCTGCAAAATAAAACTACCAAAACGCAATGCATTGCCTGGACATGAGGCTGCTGGTGCTGCAATGCCGTCTACTCAAGGTGGAAATCTGCAATCACATTTTCTACGGAACTTCTTGACAAGTGAGTGAGACGTGTTTCTTTGGTGTGAAATTTTTTTAGTTCGTTGAGGAAAGATTTGCATATAACATTCCGTGTATTATGGATTAAGAATAATACTGGGTACAGAATAAAGGTACTTTTACATCTTCCCCGCGTATTGGGCCATACGTGTACCATTCGGTAAATTGCTCATTCACTCACCGGTATTTGAATGAATGATATTTATTGTTTAACGATCTTTTTAAAAAATAAATGCTATCATGCGAAGTGAAATGTGATCGTGCAATCGCGTTTTCATATTTCTTGAAAGGATAAAAATATATTCGGGTAGTAAAGTCGATTCCTCAATTCTGCTACTTACAACCTAACTAAACCAACCGTTAACAACCGCGGAAACGCGGTCAACGTGTTAACTTCCTATACTTTGCTACGTCAAGATACAGTATAGACCAGTCAGGGAAAAGGGCTGAGCTATAAGTGCATTCCGGAAAAATTGAAATTGAACGATGAACTTTTCAAATTTATCTTACATGCTTCTAGACTGAGTATAAAAAAGTTCACTTACTGACTAACATGCTCTCACTCGGTCGGTAATCACCCTAAGTCCCACACTCTTGATCGACTCCAAGTAAGTGAGTGCCTTTCAAAAATCCATCGCTTCATGCCAAGGCAAAAACTCATGAATTACTTGTTATCGAGTACGTTATAATCGATCCATGTACAAAGTTTCAAGCATTTCAGTGACAAGTTTCTTGCGGAAGATGAGTTGGAGATGAGGAGATACGACCAGCACATCTCCTCAGGCGGGGAATCGGTGCAATCCAAAGCCATTGAGCCTCATTTCTTGCATTCCGGATGGCGGGCAAGTCTCCTGGGATTCCAGGTCCATCTTTTCTTGCGAAAACGTTCCATTGGCGTTGCCACGTTAAGCTCTGTAATTTTCCAGGGCTAGGAGCGCGCTTACCTCCTTTGGCGGCACGGAGTTGAGCGTGAGGTCGATTTAGCGGCGACGTCGAGATGTAAAAACGGGAGAGTCAGCGATCCTTTCTTATTTATAACATTTGACTCGCCAATAGAGCTCGGATGAATCGCTTCGAAGACCATTGTGTCAGAGATTTTTATTCATTGAAGTTATAATTGGTAACTTATAATAATGTTTTTTGTATATTTTGTATTACGTGGATGTACGCAAGAGTGATCGAGCATATTATTAAAAAAGGTTTTTATTCTGTTCTTAGACAAGATCATTTTCGCTCATAAACCTAATTCGATTCAAAAACATAAAAGATTCCCTCTACTGGGGATATCGCATAAATTCAACTTTTGTGATGAAAAATCCTACTAAATCATTGGCTAGCGCTGAGGATTTCTTTGAAAAAAGAATCCGTCCAAATAATTCATTCAATCTTTAAGTGCGGCATCAGATAGTACGAGGTGCTATCACCAAGAACATCTCGAACCGAAGCCTCTTGTTTTCATCGTGGTCATCCAACCAACACAAGGCGTAAATTCCCAGTAGAGAAAATTTCATGTGAATAAATTCTGTCGTTTTATCAGCAAAAAGGCTTAACTCTCAAGCATAGCGACAACTGTTTGAACCCGAGTTACATCAGGGGAGCCTGGTTTCGATGTAAAGCGAAGAGAAACATTATATCAGAGCGCAACTCATTGGCTCTGAAGTTTAGCAGCTAAACAAAGCGATAAAAATATCGATCAAAGTTTTAGTTAACAAATGAATAATGACGGTAACTTAGTTTTAAGTTATAATAATGAAAAATTTTTACTGTTTTCACATAGTGCCCGCAAATTAGCGAATGATTAAGAGCAGAAACAATTCAATTGAGTTGAAATTACACTCTTTAGCGATGCCAAATTCAATCGCATTTTGTTTTCTCTATTTGTTTTTGCCATATAAATGACTATGTGAAGTACAATTAGCTGACAAATTACGTCATCCTACCCTGTGTCTTTACCCACAACATAAATCAAATATTTTACTTTTCATTTTAGATGCAACGGGCCTAGTTTTGTTATCATTTTATCACTATGAACTCTAAAGATTCCAATCCATCCATCGATTTGGTTATGAAACTTTCTTTTCAACGCACAATTCACATTTGTTTTGTGCTATATAAAATCTCGTAAAAGTTACGATTAAATTCTTAACGCTTATGAGAATACGGCTTACGTTTCGGATTAGAGCCAAATTCCCTTTGATTTCAAGTTTTTTCTGATATGAAACCGCCTTAAAGTTTACGGAGCATCTTGTTTTGTGGCTTCTACTGCAATTCTTTTGTTTTCTCAATTTTAAAATACCAATTTAACACATCTTCACTATTTGTTGAGTTAAAAATATGAACATGAATGCCTTCAAAAAATTGATGCCTTCAAAGAGGTTGATTGAAGAAAACGGCTCAATAAAATTGATTGAGAACAGGTAGCTTTCATGTACAACCCTGTTCATAATAAAAATAGTTCACAGGTTTTATTCAATATTAAATGAGAATCTTCTATTCATAACTACAGCAACCTTTGTTCATTGATGCCTGCGAAAACTATAATAAACATCAAAGGAAAACTCTCGACCGCGAGCAGTAAAGCATAGTTTTCAATTCGCGTCTCAATTTTCCATCGCGATGAACTTGCTATGAAGAGTTGAAGCGAAGCGCTGAGTTACCTGATGTGCAGTCGCTCACTTCAGTGTTGATATCGTGTAATTTATTACTTACTTATTTAGTTTAGATTTCAAATGCTTGAGTGTTGCGTCAAACAGTCTTGATTATTTTTAACCATTATGTACTTACTTAGTTACTTTTATTTCAAATACTTAGGTGTTGCGTCAAACCAATTTAATTATTTTTCACTGTTATCTAATTTAATCAGTTCCTTTTTTTATTTTGAATATTTCGGCGTTGCGTCGAACCCGCTTACTTTGCATTCACCATTATTTACTTACTTAGGGACTTTTTTATTTTGAATATTTCGGCGTTGCGTCGAACCCGCTCATTTTTAGACCACGTTATATATTTTTAAAGTATTCGAGGTTAGGTTTATAATTGAACTTGTGGAAAATGATGAGCCGCCAACTTCAGCAGCAAACACACCAGTGAAGCACGAAGTTTACGTCAACGAACGGTTTTCATCCCGTAGACTTAACACCAAGGTTTGAAGCTACCCTATCATATATTATTTTATGATAGACATTTTAAAAACTTCTATTGAAACTTTCTATTGAAGCGCTATTGAAAAGAAAAAGCCGATTACCAAAAGGACAGTCCATTACTGCGAGGGCTGAACTGGGGACTCCCTCAATATTTCTCAGACTCGGCCAAAAATAAGTATTTTATAGAAGTAAATAATATTTAGAATTAACGGACTAGAAATAAGCAGTGTTTAAACATGAGGTAAAAGTAAAAAAATATGCTTATGAATCTTCAGGTCATATTGTTTAATTACCGACAGTTCAACGGAACGCTCGTGAAAACATGATAATGCAGCCAAAGACCTTAGAATAATGGGACGACGCGCACGAGTATGACTAATGACTACAGCTAGCAACACCTTAGCAGAAGTTGGTCATAAATTTGCAATCGTGTGCGTCCCGCACGACTCAATTAGTTCACCATAAACGCAGAAAATACAATGCACCTTTTCGAACTCGTTTTGATTCGCTCTCAAATACTTGTTGTTTTCACTTCTCTTATCCTAGAATTTTGTCTTAGAAATATTCGGGAAAAAAAATCCTTCTAGACGTAGGAACCATTTTATTGGTAAAATTAATTATTTGTGAAGATGGACTTTTGTAAGTAATTCAATAGCTGTTACCAGCAGCTTTGCCTCGTACTCTTTTCCCATTGATAGGCAAATGCCGAGGCATAGTATAGATTTGCTTTAATAATCCAATGAACGATCGATAGCACGCTTCAGGAAGCTGTGTTAGGGAATATCAGCTGCGGATCAGCTTTAATGCAGAACCAGCCTAAATTATTTGCAATTATGTATGACGATGCGGTCCGTGTGTCAAGTTGGACGTTATGCAGATAATTTTCAGAATTCTCTGTACTGGAGCTAGAGAAGCGTAGTTGCATTTTTAACTTCTAAAAAAATGGTAATGCTTGTGCTAACAAATGGATGAACTGCTCAGACTCACGATCACTTTCACTTCGGTCTTGAAAAATATTTACTGATAGTTTTGAGCTTTTTTATTTGAGCATTTAACATTCGACGACCCTGTCGTGTTAACTACTCGTATTTCTGACATTTGGAAGTTTTTTTGAACGAGAATGTGCCCTGTAAGAAATATCGTAATTATTCAATCGAAGACTTGGAAATATCACTGATGTTACTGAGAAAATAGAGTAATTTCTGAACAACTGTACAACGATACTCAATTATCAGTGACTGGCAACTCTCCGTGTTTTTCTGTGATTACACAAGCCACCTTTCCCAATGCCACAACGAATGTTACTCGTAACGAAGCTTTAAGTACCCAAAATTGAAGTTAGCCTGCATGCAATTTGATTAACCAAGAGTTTTAAAATTTTTTGAATGTTAGAGTGTACACATTTTCTAAGGTATTTGAATGGTAGAGAGTACACATTTTAAAAGTTATTTTAATAGTTGAGTTTACACATTCTCTAAATTGTTTGTACACAATTAAGAGTGTACACATTTTCCAAGTGATAGGATAGTGAAATACGGAGCTTGTTTTCCAATCGATGGGATTGAGCACGATGCATTTTTGCCCAGAAACCTTGGAAAACAAAAAGGGCAACAAGAAACAACTCTTGAGGCGGTAACTAAACACAGTTTCACTTCAGGATTTACAGTTTGTGTTTCTTATTTAAATGTCGCAATATAATTCTTCCCCAGCACGATGTTTATCTTCAAATTCAGAGCAAAAAACTTATTTAAAGTTGTTGTAGGTATGCATGTTGCTGTAGTTGTGAATTTGAAAATTGATTGCAAAAATTACTAATTTTTGTTCCTGGTTCTTTTAGTCTTGCATAAAATCAATAACCGATCACGCAGCCGAGGACAGGTTAAAGTAAAGCCCATTTTCAGCATTAGAAAAACAGCTACCATTTTTCGTTTTGCTTCAAACTGAAATAAATCCAAGCCAACACAATGACTGGGTAAAGCGTGCCAGTGACCAGAAGGCCATCAAATTAACTCTCAGCACCGTAGAGAAATTAATGAAACTCACCGTTGGAGAAAATGCGAGACGTGCGCTGCAAACTCATTCTGCGTCAGATTTAAACTTTTCCTGCGCTTTAGATCAGGGTGTTCAGGCGCGAGATAACGACCCCGTAAAAATATAGAAGTGATATTTAAACGCGCTTTAGATCATGATCTGATAGCATTGATTCGTAGCTATTCTGGGATGCCATTTTAGAGTATAATTACTTTAGCGAGATTTCGGCAAATTGGATCTATTATAATATGTATTATAATCTATAAAATGATAGATGATTGCGTGCAGTCGTGGCAGAAATTAATATAGTTTTGAGAGTAGGATCTGAAGGCATTCATTTTGCGTCTCGCTTAGAATTAACAATTTATCGCATTCCGCGTGACATCTCGCTCAGTTTTACTCAGAATGTTATAAGCAACTCTAGTTCTGCTCAAGCCTTCGATAATACCTGAGCGAATAAATGCCTGAATTAATGAAATTAAAAAAAAAATCTATCACGAAGTGTACATTCGTACTCGCTTCATGAACGTCGCTTGATTTAAGCCACCAAGTTTCATTTTTCAGTAATTATACTCATGAGCGGACAGACATTTACAATTCAATCATTTTGTATTTTGCTCTCGTTGGAACTTTGATGGTGCATCGATGATTCTTCTTTGTATTTGCGCTTGGCTGAGCTGCTCTAAGTAGCTGAGAGAAAATTGAAAATAGATATTCCACGATTTTAATGCTGAAGTAAGGAATGAATGCAGGGTGTGAATATTAATGCAGCATTTAATTTTTCAAAAGTAGAGCTTAATTGGTAGGTGCTTTCGAATAATGTTTTTGAGCACGATCAGTTGGTTTCTCAGGAGAAGAAATAACGCTTTCTTTAAGAAATTCCATAATAAATGTGTCATAATTGTTAAATTGAACAACTGATGAAGCACAGAATTTATCGAAACACTTGTACGTCATTAAATTGATTTAGTAGCAAGAATCTCTTCGCTGTTGATCGCCATATTCTTATGCAACAAAGGCACCAGTTTTGCTACCACAATGCAGTCTGAACATTCAAGCAATTTATGTCATCCTATAGGGGTGAAGGAGGCAAAATTTATGTCATCCTATAGGGGTGAAGGAGGCAGAGTAAGTTAATCTATGTCGACTTTGCTGCTCAACGTGCTGTAGCGAGTAGCGTAGCCTTGTTGGCTTAGAACTTACGTTATCAGTCATACCTCTACGACGACGTGAATGATTTTGAAAATCACTTTCCTGAAAGAATGGACAAAAACTTGAGTGCATTGGATCACGCCTAGGAATACTTATCAATGAAAATCTTGTAAATCATGTGTAAAATACATCCCAAAAATTGTGCGAAATCTGCTCTCCGAGCTGTGTGTGCCGTTGGGAAGGCCTTCCTCGCTTCACAGCAGCTTTCACGATTCGGAACGAGACTTGCCTATAAGCCGCTGCATCGAATTATTTTCAAAAACAACTTTTTGATTTTTTCGTGCGATTTCAGACTCGAAATGCGGTCCGCTTGAACAGACAAGCATCTGCCTGTTCATTTTCGTCCTTGTCAAACAGATGTCTCTATCCGAGACGGAGACAACAAAATGTGACAAATATAAGGAAAGGTGCACGCGCATTCCACTAATCTTTTTAGTTTTACCGAGCAAAACATTTTTCGAAAGTTCCATCCCGAAAAGCTGCTCGGAAAGGCTTACTCAGGAGGCTTCAGCAAAACTAAAAAGCTGAGAAACTTCAAGTAAATATTTTTTGCCACAACTGTGAGCAAGTTATTGCGACCGGTTTTATAGAGGACCTTTTCTTCATACTCCCGACCAATGGAAAATCATGTAATGTTAAGCACATAGTTTTGCTTGTGAAAAAAAATACAAAACATTTCCAATAAAATTGACACAAAATTCACCATTGGTTTTCAAAATGTCCAATCGTGGTCCGTTCAATTTTTTGAACAAAAAAATAAGTTGAATGTATGATAACTGGTCAATTCTACTTCGCCAAACCTCGATGGTTAATTTTCGACCCACAATGCTGGAAACAAATTCCGTGAGTTGTATTAAAGAAATTTGCGTGTCGCCATCATCTTGTCTGTCTCTTGTCTGGTTTGTTTGTTACCATGTTGCTTGAGATACGACCCATCGATGGGTCGTGCTTGAGTTTTTCCTGCTGTGATCCGATCCGCGATTGAAAAAGTTTTAACAATCTTTTAAAATGAATGGTATTTAGTGGACCCATTTAATGTTGGGTATTTATAAGACTGCCAACAATTTTTTACTTTACATTTGAGATGAATATTGCTCTTCAATTTAGCACATCGCAGTCAACGTGTAAATTCAGTTGATGCGGAAAGTGAGTGGTTCACAAGTTTCTATCAAGTTTCTATCTTTTCAAAACCCCTCAAAACTGAGTGGTTGAACCGACGTACGCAATTAAAGACATCTTCCAACTTAGTCATTTGCTCTAGGTCTTACTACCATTATTCATTAGCTGGTAAATTGATTCAATAATTCATGCAACACCTGACGGAGGGCAATATGTTGCAGCTTCGAAAGCTGAAGAATTGCACTCTGTCGACAAGTTTTCCATTGAAGCTTAACATTTACGCATTCAATTTCCACCGATGTCTTTAGAACTCGATAGCCTGTTTTTATATTCCACGCTACATTGTCACTCTCATGAATGCTTAATTTCTCATCAAGCTACACAGTTTTCTTCTTATTCCAAGAAAGCATTTATTTGACGTCGTGAAGAGCTGTGATATTCGCATCTTATTTTAATTAGTCCTAAAACGAATTCAATTAGTTTTCTTCACAGAAATGAAAATAATTTTTTGACTAAATTGCACGAAAAAGATGACTCTTAATTTCTCAATTCTTATTTACTTCGTTTGTTGGGCTCGCTAATGCAGCAATGTAAAGTTGAACTTACGATTGCATGGGAGTGGATGCAAGACCGACACAAATCTCACGTCCTTGAGAACACGCGACGTTGTAGGTGTCAATGTTTTCCGTCAGAAATGAAGTGTTCATGTAAATATCAAATTTAAATAAATGCTTCAGCTATTTTCTTTTTCTAACGTTTTGCGCTTCTTTCATAGAGAAATGAGTCTCAAGAATAAGCGAATAATTGAATCACGTTTTAAGATGTAATTCTCTAAATTGAGTAAGACAAAGCCAGTAGCTGTTCATGACATTTGCATTTTTTTTCAAGCGTGCTATTTTGAAGTACTTTCTCACGATAATATAAATCTTTTCGACTCACCTTTCATCTAAGGACACAAACACTGCATTAACCAGCACGAGTCGAAGTCACCTTCCCCGTGAAATAGATATTTTCGATAAAAATACATCACATTTTCTCGTGTTGAAGACCAAAGAGTCCATAGAGAGGCCTCGCAGCTCGCCTATAAGCTGCAGAGCAAAGAGCAAGCGCGTGTGTTTCTGCTAAATTCGAGTGTTTACGACATCCGCCGCCAATATCTCTCCTGCGGACGCCTCTGATCAAGCTTCACCAGAGCCCTCGACCGAGAGAAGTCTTTCAAAGACGTCGTCCCGATGACGATCGCTCCTACATAGACGACCAAATTCTCCTCGTCTGATCTCGAGGTTTTTCCATGAATTTTGTCAATTGATTTCGCAGTCCTTTGAAATGTTATGAACGATTCGATGCGACCGAGCTGCTGCTGCTGCTGCTTTTAGAATTCACGCTTATTAAAGAAGTTATCTAATTTAGCATGATATGGCATTTCTTGATATTGAGAACGTATGTGAAGGTCTTCCTTTAATTGAATCTAGGTTTCCCAATTTGCGGAACCTTCAGTTCTGGAGTGAACATACCGGTTCTTGCCCCAGAAGAACAATATGAGTCGATAGAAACCTGGACACTTTTAAACTTTCTCAGTGCGGATAGATCATACGGTCTTTTTTTCGTTCATACATGAATTATATTTTTTCGTTTAATTTGTTTCCTAATGTGTTCTTTGACGTTCACTACTGGGTGGCATGTCTTCCTTATTTTAATGTCGGTGACAGCCTGACACCAATGACTATCTAATTACAGTTGTAGTAACTGTAGTGTAAGTTAAGAATCAAAGAGTAAGGGGTTAAGAGTGCACAAAAATCACTCTAGAGATGAAATGAGGCACGATCTTGCCGCAGTTCAGTAGTTGATTTTTACATTTAAATTCGCTTCTTTTAGCCACACACAACAGAATCAACATCTCATGTAGCTAGAGTTCATTGTGGGCATAGATTCGGAGTTAGGTAGGCATTATCAATCCTTCTTCACTTTTCTCTCTTTTCGTGAAGGATCCGTGATATCGAGCAGCCAATCTCCTATTCGAGTGGCGATGCCTTCTTTTTTTTCGTTCAATTTCACATTTTTGTCTCAACGAACGACTTACTCATTATTCTTCAGCTAAGCGAGCGGCACCAACCTACACAGACGCCCACAATTTGCACATCTTTCATTTTCGAACTTAAAGTTCCTCAAATTTCCGTATCACTCGCTAAGCGGAAACAGAATTTAAGTGTTGAAGATAATGGTTATAAAAATAAATTCAGTTGTGAATACAGTCAGCCATGATTCCCCATTCCCATATGAATAAAATTCTGTTGATCAATAAGACTTCAAAAGTAATTATTCCTAATATGAGAGTCAAATGGAAATCGAGGATGCGTAGCATAAAATTAAAATATAACTTAGACTGGAGCACTTGCAGCCCCTGCAAAGCCAGGCTCTGTTGACAGGCAGCACTGCGAGTAAATAGTCAACTGCCAACCAGACCTTCGTAATTGGCATCCAAAAGACCCTCGGCACACACGAAGCTCTTGTCTCAGGACCGAGTTGAATGCTTACCTCTTATGTTTAACATGTGGCTTGAGATACGACCCATCGATGCGTCGTGCTGCTTAAGTTCTTTCTGCTGTGAAACGACCTATCGATGGGTCGTTTGAAAAGTTTTAACAATCTTTTAAAATTAATGGTTTTTGATAGACCCAGTTAATGTTGGGTATTTTTAAAATTGCTAACAACTTTTGACTTTAAATTTGAGATCAATACTGAACTTTTGTTTAACCCATCGGAGTCAACGTGTTTAAGGTTGTTAGTGTGAACATTGGAGAGTATTCTGCCGTCTTCCGTCAGTGCCTCGTTTAATTTGAAAGTTTTGCTCCCATGTTAACAAAAAATATACTCTCGTCTCTCCTCACAATACTAACTTACCCTCAGAAAAATTGCGATGCGTAGCTTTTTTAATACGCGAAGTTTTGTTTAACTCTTCGTTTTGAGAACTTAATTTTAGAGAGATGCATGCAAAATAAGATCTGCAATCATCGTGAAGCGCATATGTAATTTACTTGCTAAACTCAATTCTCTTGTGAACCACTCAGTTCGTTGCCGTTACCGTATTCTCTTAGTGTGTGAGAAAAACAACTGAAAAGAAGTATTTTTTCTTGATTCCTCCATGCTGTCGCGTCAGTTAACGCATGTCAAATTTCGTCTAAGCGATATAAGACGGAAAAAGACTTGAAGTTAGCCTCAAATATAGTTTAAGTTTGTATATTCTCATAAATTCATTTACGGTTGCTCATAAATTCATTTACGTATGACTCAGAGTTCATATAGGTGAAGAGTACAGGCTTTTTGAAATGATTATCCGTGTGATATATTTATCATATTCCGGATAGGTGTGTGTGTTTTTACTGCTTTTGTACTTTTTAATTTACGTATAGGAAGTTAACTATCTCGACTGGGAATGGAGTTACAAAAAAACGAGTTACTTATCAGCCTCGCGTGTTCACTGACGCGTAACAGAGTCGAGAAATTAGGGGAAGAACTTTATTTCAGTTTTAAAAGTTTTCACTGACCATAATAGAACATGGCAACTGGAATTGAGTGGCTCACAAGAGAATTGAGTTTAGCGGCTAAATTGCATGTGTTCTTCCCGATGGTTGCAGATTTTATTTGAATATATTTTGATACACCTTCAATTAATCACATTTATCTAATTTGTATCAAAACTGCTTTTTTACTCTGCAAAAAGTTCATTCAAGCTCATGTATATTTTCTGAGAGAGAATTAAAATCAAACTGATTCTCAGAATTCAAATAGTGGCAGTTATTAGTAATCAAGTTCTTTTCATTTTGACTAAAACTTACTGAGCTTACACTCCAATTAATACTTTTCATTACTGGAGCAATCAGACTGTGCTCGTTCTATTATTAAGAAATGAACTAAGTCAGCAAGTGAAGATCTGCTCGTAAGTAAAAGTCTAGCCTCCGCCAGGCTCCCAGGCCTGGCGACCTACGCTTTATGAAACTTTCTAATGTCAAACTTGGAGCGGAAGAATAACTTCCGGCTCACTTTCCGGCGTGGCAATATTTGATGGTCTATTCATGACTTGAGATATTAGATTCCATGTCCCAGTACTACGAAATGAAAGATCGCTTCGCTGACCAAAAACTGATTTTGATGAAAAATAGTGGGAAATTTATCTCACATTCAGCTTTAAAGAGCGGGTGCCATTATTGATGCGTTAAACGAATTGCTCAATTCGCTGTTTCCATGCATCGATCAGTGCATGTTCGTATTATAAATCTTCAATGAATAACCTTTTAACCGATGGATTACCTCTTTCGAAAAAGTCTTCTCAAATTAAATTTCTTTTTAATTTTTAGCTCTAATCTCTTTTTCAAAGTTCATAGCAAAGTAACTCTTACTTCGTTCCGATATTGATGATGACGTAATGCTAGTGCCAGTCAAGTGACGGTGGTCTTGATAACGGTAATAAGAGTGCAAAATGGATGACGTTACGGGAGTAGGAAGATTTATGCTTGATGACAGTGAAATTCTTTATGCAAGAGAGCAAATATATGAAGAAGACACGACTAGCTCCATTGCACAATTCTAGTAAATGGCCTATCTTAGGAACCCGTGCAACTTGCCATGAGAGCTGTGTTTTTTTACGGTGCGAACCTACTGTTTTGTTACTCGTAGTGTGCGGTAACTCGCTAAAGAAAAGGACCTATTAAAATTATAATTATAAACTGTGTTTTATGACCGAAAGTACTATTTTAAATTTGCCAGAAGAAATTTTGTGTGGACAATTACTGTCTCTCAAATGAAATGTGTTCAAGTGATATTTTATTTACTTCAAAAGTATTCCAAGATTATTAAAATTGTAAGGAAAGGAATCATAGATACTAAAGATGAGTGTATACATAGTACTGCAAGCATCTGACCGTGACATGCTGGTAATCATTTATTTCATGCAACTGGAATCTGTTCTGAACATTCCAGCAACTGGGAATCAGCATTTCTGCTTCAAAATCAGATGCCCTCTTAATATAGCTAAAACATTTTATTTTTCGAAAACAATAAATCTGAAATGTTGAATCTAAAACAATAAATATAAAGCAATAAATCTAAAACAATGAATCTAAAACAAATAATCTAAAGCAATCAATCTAAAACAATCAATCTATAATAATAAATAAACAAAAAATCTAAAGCAATAAATCTAAAAAATCGTACACGAAAGTCCGTGGAAAATTATTTTTGGATATAAGCTGGTGAGGTCGGAGTGTGTCACGTACGAGCGATAGTTAAAAAAATTTGTAATTCTACCGGAAGTGTAACTCCCACGGGAAGGTAAGAAAATGAGTTACTAAGGAACCTCACTACGTCTCGCAGCAACTAAACGAATAGCCTTCTCTGTGCTTTCAAGTTCATGCGAGGAAGTAATTTATTCTATTGGCACAAAGAAATCGAACTGTCAATTTTACCTCTGACTATTTCTAAGACGAAAATCGTAGACGAAAATCAAGGGCGAAAGTCTTGGACGAGAGTCTTAGACGAAAGTCTTGGACGAAAGTCTTGGACGAAAGTCTTGGACGAAAGTCTTGGACGAAAGTCTTGGACGAAAGTCTTGGACGAAAGTCTTGGACGAAAGTCTTGGACGAAAGTCTTGGACGAGAGTCTTGGACGAAAGTCTTAGACGAAAATAATGTATGCATTACAAACTTCCATGAACTTGACACCTGAACCTAATTGCTATTTGCAAATTGCATTTATTGATCGAAAAATTTTTTCTCTGGTATTCCTTCTCGTTGAAAAGAGACACTACACCTTTGTAACATCCCTCTGGAGTATCTTCGCTCGCATGTGTGCATATGTAGGGATCTCTGGCAGCTTCGACCTTTACGCATGTTACATGACGTTTGATGCTGACCTCAGAACTATGTTCCTCATTTACCCAATCTATATGAAGCACATCGTCCCGGGGTTGAGCTTGTCTATTATGCATAACATATCTCTGGCCTTCCGATCGTATTTATTTTTTAAGTAAAATATAGTCACATACTAGTGTTTCAGGCGAATGAATGCTGTGATTAACTCAGAGAATATGCTACTATGATTCTCTCCGAAAATACGGTATGTTTATTTAGCAAAGGATTAATTGCATTCTGAATTTCAAACTCGAGCCAGAATTGGAACAATAGTAGTAATTTTAATAACAATCCTCACTGTCGCTTTCAGATTACTGACCTGAACGCATTATTTTTATTCCGTTAGTGAACTCAACCTAAAAACCTAGCATAACCTCACCTTGCACACGCTGTTCTAAACTAGACTTACTTTACCTGGACCTATTGTCTGTGTTTTAAAGTTGAATAAATTGCAAATCAGGGACAGATTTCGTTCTCTAACACTCACGCGGATAGCCTTCATAGCTAAATTATGATGGGTTTTTGGGTCACCCGCACTTAAACGGCTAAGTGGGCGGGGCTTCGGTGGGCGGTAGTCCTAGCACAAGAAATTTTGGTACAGCGGATGTCTTAAATTGCTGATGAGAGCTTAATAATAATGATACACATAATCAGTAATTCAAAATCATTTCACGTATCACCGTATTTCATCTCCGTCATCAACTGCAGACGCTCAAAACGTCACAGTTGAAATGCAGAAAATGTAAGTCTATTCTACAATATAGATTCGGAAATTATCAACCCATCGTAACATCAGTCGCTGGCTGCGACCATTTGTCGCCACCATCATTTCCAGCTGAGCAATTTGCCGGATGCTTCAGGCTCCTCCAAGTTCATTTTTCCGATGTCGACCAAGACAGAGGCTCCTATCCATCAGAGACGAATCTTCTCATCGGACTCTCGAAGCCCCCTTTTTTTCTTCAGTATTTGCCTAAAACAGGTCACTTTCGAAGTAGGAAGCCCTCTCACTCCGTCCTGCTATCCCACTCAAAGTCATTCCGCTGCATTTGATATCACACATTTTTTGTGTTCAGCAAGGAGATAACACATTTGATGGCATTTTGCTGGGGAAATTATTTTTTAAGCAATGCTCGCGAATTGGTCTCTATTTCCGCATCCTGGTTTCTATTTGAGTAGATTCATGGCTGTGAAGAGGTTCTGAACTTTTAGAATATAGTTCTTTGTCTTCTCTGTATCGATTAATATTCGTCTCTTCTTTAAACTATTTGTTCCCTAGAACATGAAAACAAAGAGTTACAATAGATATAACTTTATTTCATCGTTTAATATCGTTTGTAATTTTTATAGTTGCACTGCAAAGTACATTGCTTTCGATAGTTACGTAATAATTTTTTTCATAATAAATGTTTTGCAAAGATGTTTTCAGATTTGTAATAAATCGAAGACACTAGAGTACAGTACTGTGTACAGGGGAGTCACTTCGTTGTAGAAAAGAGGTTATAAATCTGGTGTTGTGAAATGCAATAGCAGTTCGCCTCTCTGAGGAAAAAATATCTCTGCTAAATTTAACGAAGTCTGTAATAAATTTCTTGAGGTATTATTTCAAGCAGGTCACATTTTGCTTCTGACCTGACGTTCCATTATTGAAACGTTCTTTTACTGCTTTTCTATATGCTCGTATAACGGGTGTCTATAGGGTCAACATTCTAATCGGTGAATATCTCATCTCTGCACTCTGGCTGAACGACTGATCGTTGGATTGACATCTTTCATATAACACTTCTATTCTTGAAACTTTAACTCGAGATTTAGAGGACAAAGCTCGTATCACCACAAAAGTCTCCTGAGTAAAAAATTCAGTCTCACGGAAAAATTGCGAGAAAAATCGGAGCTCATTAGAAACACAAGTAAAATACAAGGCTTTACTGAGACTGTTGCAATGCGTGATTAAAATTTCAACAAGACACATCAAAGACGACCGCAAACTTACGGCAAAAACGGCGATACAGTTTGTGTTTTAACCTCACTGTGCCTCGATAGCAAGTGAAGGCAAAGCCTCACCTGTTCGGAAGCCAAGCCTCGTTCCGGCTAAAGTTTACGGGGCTGTAGCCGGTATACGCTCGGCCTGTAATGTCTCCCGCCGTTCCTTTAATTGATACTTGAGCTCAGTTTTGAGAACCACCACAAGCGCTTTTGTCACTGGTCTCTAGCATATCCTAACTTTATTAATACTTGGCCTAACTTTTGAATGGATCGTAAAAATTTAAGCCACAAATATTCTACGAGAGCTCTGGAGCGGTCGTGAGCTCAGAGAATGCAGCGGGACGATCGCTTGCGCAGACACGACGTCCTATGCACTTCCTGCACCACCGGCCCTCAGTAGCAATGAGAGGTTTGTGCGAAATTCTGTGAAGTAAATGCTTGATAAAACTTGCCTAAAATATTCGCAGATTAGTGTCTGCAAAAAACTAAGATGTCAAACCAAGAGAAATTGACGTTGTGGAAAGGCGACATAAAATCAACATTGAGACATTAGCCATTGCTTGTGGAAACATGGAATCATTTTGAATGCCACTTAGGGTTTTGATGTCACATTCAATTCTCGAAAGAGTTTCGACATATTTACTCCATGTTTTAATAAATAATTAACATCTAGTTCACGTTTTTTTAGCGTTACTCCAGTAATGTTAAGATGATAAATAGCCTAGCTTTATTCAACGTATAAATTGATGGTATTAACCCTCTACCGCCTAATTTTTCTACTCATATTGCCGGTATTATAACCACCGTTATTAGACGTGGCTCTAGCATCAGGTTGTCTCCAACATCACATTAGAGACGAACTGCAACTCGGCAGTGAACTTCAAAAAACACATAAGAGCATCTACTTGACGAGAGATAAAATATACGAGCAGTTTTATTGAGTGTACCATGTGGGGAACGTGAGGCGGTAGAGGGTTAATTGCAATTACACGAAGAAAACAATGAAACATCTATGATGGCACTTGGTGAATCGAAATGATTCAGATACGGATTCGCTATTCCCATTGAAAATAATTTTATAACACTTCTCGTCAGCAAACGATGAATACTCAAAAGGTGTGGTATTAAATAGCGAAAGAAATACACTGGATACATTTCTGTACGTAGGTCACACATGACTTGGAAATTTTCTTTAAAAAACCTTCACATACTCGTTATAAAGGTTGATTAACACTTTTATCACAACCCTAGGCCAAATGAAGGCATAATCCTTCATTTGCCATTTTCAAAATTGCTAACTACAATTGACTTCAAATTCAACTTGAATACTGAACTTCATTTTAACCAATTGCGGTTAAAGTTCAAACTTTTCATCAAGTAAATCACTCTTTCGTATTCCCGTAAAATTCTCCAGGCCTCCACTGTATCAGAAGCACTAGCACTCGTCTTGGAAGAGCGTAATCTCTTTCTTCCGGTTAAGAAACAGCACCGCAGTGAACCCGAGGCTGTCCTCATAGCCAGCCACATTAAGATGGGCTTCGCCGATAAGCCTGAGGAAGAATGGGTTCCATGCCTCACACGCGCCCAGGTGCCGACACTGCAGTGTCCGCACTGCCGGCCTCTTTCAGCCTACGTTTGTGCCACGGAAGTCCAATGCAAACTTTGCAGTTTTAGTGAAGTGATTCCTGAGTCACATATTTTACTGCCACGAGAGTCGAATGCAAACTTCGCACGTTTAGTGAAGTGATTCCTGAGTCACATATTTTACTGCCACGAAGTCCAATGCAAACTTAGCAGTTATTGTGAGGTGATTCCTAAGTCATGTGTTTTACTGCCGGCCTCTTTCTGCCTATGCACGGGAGTCCAATGCAAACTTCCCAGTTTTGGTGAGGCGATTCCTGAGTCATGTATTTTAATTCTTTATCGTCAAAGTGTCTCTTAAAAATCCAATTTCATGAACAGCTTTAACATGTTTTATTCCTTCTGAAATTTGTGCCCTAATGTGTTTTTCGAACTTCGTTGTCGAGTGGCAGTCACTTCCTCGTTGTGACGTCGGTGACAACATGATGCCATTGCCATTGGTTGTGATACCGGTAATATGAGAACAAAATACGGACGTTAAAGGGTTGATTTTAACAAGGAACAAAGTTTCTCTTTCAAGCCTTTTACGACGTCGATGTTTGAGGCATCACTGACGGAAAATGCTGTTCGTTTTTATAAACTTGGAAAAATTAATTCTAACTCTTTTGATTAAATCATCAACTCAACTGACGTTTCTCGAGTGCATTGTTTGCTTGTATATAAACTTTGAAGCAATGTTGAAGATTTCTCTGATGTTTTAGTGACAAATACGTAACCTCATTGCATTTCACAACTTAGAAAATTTAGCAGTGCTGTTTTGATGCGGGAGGATTGTTATTATAAATTGTTTACCCTGAATATTTAAACCGTTTCAGATTGTACTCCCCAAAAAGTGTAATACTTGCTGGAAGATCATTGTTGAACTCGCATGGAATATTTACAGTTTTTTCTGCGACTGCCGTCTATTAAAAATACTTCATCTTCTCGTACTCATTTATTCTTTGACGTCTAGAGTCTCGAAAAATTATAAATCATCGATTTTTTCCAGCTCATCCTAATTCGATGGCAGAGAGATAAGAAAAATATTCAAATCCAGGTATTTTCAAGAGAAAACCTTCACCTCTCAATGTTGATTTCTGCATAAAACCCTTAGAATCTCCCTTGGTCCGTATCATGTTCCCTCCTGTCCAATTCCTGATCTCTTCACGAGCCTGCAACCGAATTTCTTTCTATGATCCCACACCGCATTTCCGCGTCTTCAATCTTTGGGGTTTGGGACACACGCGGGTGCCCTTGTGTCTCCGAACTGCTCGATTCATCAAATAGCGCCGAGCCGCTCCCGCCAAGGCGCAATCGATGGGCCGCAATTTGTCCGCCGTCCTCGGTAGTCCTATCATGTCCGGGTCCAATGGCAGTCAGCTCATCTTGTTCCTCAAATGTTGCCGTTTTGCTGCCGTGAAGAGACTTTTGCCACAAGAGTAATAATTTTACTTCAGTGTTTCGGGAGTTTTCCTTAATGTTAAAAATTTGTTGCGCTCGTGGCTAACTTTTATCGTAACAGCTGTGACATCACTACAATGAATAGAAACTTGTCCGTGCACTTATAAGGCCTGTGTTACCACTTAGTATTCTTGAGAAGCTTTATATTCCCGATATATTTGCGTTTTTCTGCAGATGGAATGGATCTTCAGTTTAAACTTTCCTCGATTCATTTCTAAAGAAGAATTTCTGACTTAGTAGAACGCCATGCTGGTCACTGAAGAGACCAATTTACGCAATATCTCAAATATTTTGGGATACCAAAATGGTTCGCCTTACTTCCCCTCAGAGAAATACAACTATTGTATCTATGGGAATTAGCGCTCCCAGGGAGAATAATGTGAGACCCTGAGCTGAGTTAGGCAGGCCTTCTTTTTGTTGAAATAGATATTTTTTGTCATGTTAAGAACCATCTTTTTCGGTTCACTGCTGTCCTGTTTTTACGAACCCTTTTACTTTCTTCTTCAACTTTTACCTTGTTTCATGAACTTCTTTCTCAACTTACTGTTTCAACGATCCTTGTGCATAGAATCCGCGTTCCCTTAGCTCCAAACTAAATGGTACCTTCCTCCTTCATCTCTTTGGAACGCCTATGTTGCAGTTATAAAGGCTTAAATTAACATTTAATTTAATTGTTACGACAATACTCGTTACCTTTACTCGTCCTAGAGTTTGCCAAAGTCAACTTTCCTCTAAAACTCTTAGCTACTCGATTGCAACCCTAGCTACTCGATTGTAACCCTAGCTACTTACCCCAAAACCGGTTCTAAAATAGTACGGTTCAGCGTGAGCTTAATTTTCAGGTAACCAGAAATCATTCCTCCTGTTACTGTGTCCTTCGGAAGGTTTAGCGCTTCGTGTAGTGGATGCGAGGTTTCTGAGTCCTTTGAAACGCTGTGATTTTTTTTTTTGCGTTTTAATTCGGTCAAATAAAACGATGTAATATGGGTAAAGAAAATTTTTGATTAAGTACTGGTGTTATACGTCTTGTATTGTACAGCACAATTTTGAGCTGGCATCAAAAAAACTGAAAAAATTCTATTTGACTTCCGTGAGCAATTACCGATCAGTGTGACTATAATGTCTAGGTAAAGCTTACAATATTTATTTTAAATGGGTGATCTCTTGCTATTCCTTCAGTTAGTAAAAATCAAATCCTTAAATAATGGAGCCAGTTGTATGTTGGCGAGCAAATCGATGTCGTTTTAGTTATTAATAATTGCAAATATTGAGGTAAGATATAACAGCAAGACCTTGTTCTCCAAACAAACTCTAAACGAAGTTATAAACATTATCTGAAAGAGTGCTGATATAACAATCTCCTTCCTTACATTATCTTCTTTCGCTCATCTTTTATAAAATTATTGCAAAAATTAGAATTACATCCATTTATGTTCTCAATTATTTAAGGCAAGTGATGGCAAAAACAGCATGTAAATGCCCCTCATGGGACAAAAATACAATTCTTACATGAGCGACCCTGAGGAGCTGCAGATAAGGGTGAGAGGCTGCCGGCGATAAGCAGCCAATCATTTTAAAGAAAAGCTTCCAAAATGTAATAGGTTCGCTGATCTTTTTGAGCCTTGTCTCGTTTATATTAAGGGCTAGACGCCCCCAAGTTTACGCCCTAGACGCTTGACCGCTGCTAAAGAAGCGGATGAGCCGAGCCCGGCAACTTTGAACATTATTTTAGGAGGCGCCGAGTACGCGCTCTGCCTGCGAGCCCTCGCAACATTGGGTCACTGGGTGCACTTAATCTTCTTGCCTGCCAACATAGTTTCAAGTGAATTTATTAGTGGTAGTCTTTGGTCAGCAAATGATATAACCAACTTAAATCATACGTTGCCGGTGAGGGTTATAGGATGGATCTGAATGGAATAATTCTCTCCATCTTTGCGTAACAAGATAGTCATCAGCTTTGCAAGCGTAACCATTCGTGATGAAAATCCCAGGAAACTCATGTTCAAAGCCATTGAGAGACTTACAAATATGTGATTTTGCTTACAAAGTTCTGGGCAAGAATTTCGTTGTAGACAAGGTGCGTAAAATTTGGTGTCTTGTTGTTGAAAGCAATCTCAGGGTAACTGTGCACAGTAATTTGCGTTGAAAGCTGTGATGAAGCAGTTAACTACTTACCAACGTTGATAACTGGTATTCCCCTCTGGGGGATACAACTATTGTATCTAAGGGAATTAGCGCTCCTAGGGGGAAATGTGTGAAGGCCCGAGCTGAGAGTTAGGTAAGCTTTCTTTTTGTTGAAATGAAATGTTTTTGTTTCATTAAGGACCACCATTTTTCGGTTCACTGCTGTCTTGTTTTTCAGTACCTACTACTTTATTCTTCAACTTTTATCTTATTTCATGAACTTCTTTCTAAACTTACTGTTTCTATGTCGCTCCTGCATAGATTCCGCATTCCCTTAACTCCATACTAAATGGTGCCTTTTTCCTTCTTCTCTTCGAAAAGCTCTTATTTTTAGCGGTTATGGAGGCTTAAACTAACATATAATCTAATCTGATAACTGGTGCAGCAAGCTCACGCCTCATAATGTCTAAAATATTATTTCGAGATGCGGAACATTCCTACGTCATGCATAACGCAAAACATCATGAGGTAACCCTGAACACAACCTGGGTGTCGTCTGAAGGAAAAGTTAACGATTCAATTGTTCTCCAAGAGGTTGTGCGTGGTTTCTATATGCGAGCACGGTTTCAAAGCAATTATTTAAGAAAGCCATGTTAATTTCCTTGTTATCTCGCATGAATAAATCTGAAAGGCCTGGAAAAACCAGGCCTGGTGGGCAATCCCCTTCGATTGGGATGGAGACATTTTTGACTCTATTGATTGAAGTAGGCATGATTTGATCGGAAATTAAATTTGTTGGCAGAGGAATTTGTACGAAGAAGAATTATGTAAATAGGCAAAATTTCAGGCGATTCGCTATGTTTCAGTAACTGTGAAACGTCTAGGATTTCTTTTCTAGAATAATATTGATAGTGCGCAACACATCGGCTAAAAGATGCGAAATGCATGGTACTTTGTTTGTATTTCTCTGATTCCCAAGATAAAAACATACTGCAGTTTGCTACAGAGACATCGTAAATGTTTAGGTCTTTGTTCAACAGTATAAATTACTGAAAACGCAAAAATCATCTTCGTTTAAAACGCCAACGCTGTACTGACTTACAAGCCAATGGCAATGGTGTACTAAAATGAGCAAACATTCGGGTACCTCTTAACCTTATTTATATACCAAAATTTGATCCCTAATGCTCAATTACCTGGATGCTTGTTTGAAACGCATACTTTCGCAGCAACATTGTACTTGAGCCAATAAATACGCACAATTACTTGCATAATCTCAGACGATCAGGGCATTTTAGATTCAATTTTCCTCTCATTAGCCAAAAGCTCAAAAGCTTGTGAGGCTCAAGGGTCTACTTGATATTTTGGCAACAACGTGTTGCATTTGCGTTTGTTTTTCGCTAGCCTTTATTTAGTACTGAGTGATTATTTAGCTGTAGCTCAAGGTAAAAAGCCTAGACCATTTGGAATTCTTAGTTACAGCTTTCTGTGGCATAATTCGAGGTATTATTTATCTCTAATGGGAACTGATGTTTTAGGAGAGTGCGTTGCACATGAAAGAAGACGATTCTCTATAATTTTGTCCCTAGATCAGAACTTTTTCTACGTAGTCGCATAAAGCCTAAGAATTTTGGGGGGGGGTTTAATTGTCTGGAATAACTCATGAGACTGACCTTTGGACTCCCTCTAGTTGATCCGTTGTTCAGTCTTGGGTCCAAAAGGGATATTCAAGAGAACATTTTTGCGGCAATGTGGTTGGCACAAGTTATGCAACGTATGTTGGAGTTTTAAATACCTTTTAATTAATGCAAGACGTAACGACATTTGCTCACGGTCGAGCCTGTACTCAATTCATACACCTCGATCGAGTGAAAAATTATTGCTCACTTCTGCCAATTTACTCGTCGGTGAACCAAAGAAACCCTCTCTGTGTTTTCGTAACCCTAGCTTCAATTTTAAATTGATAGGCGTACATGATGGGCAGTAAAAATTATCGTCATCGCACTGTCATCCATATTATTCCTGCTGTTAATTTGAAAATAGATAGTACATAACAAACATTTTCGAGAGCATGAAAAATTTAGCAATATCAAAACACTAATGGCAATTAAAATTAAAGTCTAAATAACACTGTATGCGCGCAGATGTAAGGAGGAGCTGTCAGATACCACTCTAGAGTATATCAACTAGAAAATTCTCTTTTGATTAATTCCTAACAACAGCAAGCTAAACTATTTAAAATGATTTAAAAATTTAGCATACGCTTTTGTTACTTGTATGGGTTAAGTAATCTCTTTTCACATCTACTTAAATAAATACGTTGGTACAGTTCAGCGTCCGCTGACAAAAAATCTTAAAATAGGCGATTAAAATAAATCGAAGAGAAAGTGGAAAGTAACTTATTCCATTAGTAGAAGCCGAGCTCCTTTGACGAGGCTTCAGCCTGGAGAGGCCGCTTCTTGAGGCTGCCGCCCTTCTGTGGCGCTAATTTTTTTGTTACCAAACCAGACTTCCAAATTAAGCAATTAATTCTCGATGTTATGTTGCAGTTCGTCTCAGAAAGCAGAGTTTGGCAGAACTTCAGAGAAAACATTGGAGCGGACCGTAGATACGTCAAACTTTTTCCTTAGTGTTGAAAAGCTTCATATCTGCGCTGATTCATGTCGTCAGCATTGATTGCTCTTGTTTTGGTTTCAGAACCTGGGTTTTTTCTTTTTATTGGTGTTTACTCCTTTGCTAGAAATGAAATTAAAAATATATTTAATACGACTTACATTGAGAAATTTTGAAATTGAAAAATGTTGAAACTTTAATACCTGCTTTTTTTAACTAGGGCTCTTCTAAAAACAAAATAAGTAATTAAAATGGTTTACAAAATTTTTCTGTGGTTTTTATATTAAGGAATTGATAGCTATGCTCAATACATGCGAGCTTAACAAAACTGCCAAATGAAGAATGAAGACAAAATATATTATTATCATTTTGATCAATCTTTTTTTGTCAATGGCATCAGTTGAAACACCCCTCAGGGGATACAACTATTGTGTCTATGG
Organism: Platorchestia sp. MABIK; assembly: GCA_014220935.1. Taxonomy (NCBI): domain Eukaryota; kingdom Metazoa; phylum Arthropoda; class Malacostraca; order Amphipoda; family Talitridae; genus Platorchestia; species Platorchestia sp. MABIK. The sequence continues at coordinate 42,251 of JACJUY010004917.1, forward strand.
GAATTAGCACTCCCCGGGGAAAATGTGAGGTCCTGAGATAAAAGTTTGGTTGGCCTTCTTCATGTTGAAACAAAATATTTTTTATTTTGTTAAGGACCGTCTTTTTTCGGTTCACTACCGTCCTGTTTTTCAGCACCTACTACTTTCTTCTACAACTTTTATCTTGTCTCATAAACTTTTTTTCTCAACATACTGTTTGATGCACCTTGCGCATAGATTCCGCGTTCTCTTAAGTCCATCCTGAATAGTACCTTCCTCCTTCCTCTCTTTGGAGCGCCTTCATTGCGGTTAGGGAGGCTTAAACTAACATCTAATCTAATCAGTCGAAACGAACGTATCCAAATAAATACCTGTCAATTTTCTAGTGTAAATTAGAGGAAAATCTAAAAAACATTTTTCTACATCGAGTATACAATACACAAGCCCTATGAATATAGATGAAATTAAATACTTGCATTATTCACAAGCTTTAATAGAGTTGCGCGCGTAACATCAAATTGAAATTTATAACTTTCCTCGCCGACGTTTCCCATCACCTTAAGCTCATTTAAACCTCATGTTTTACTCCGGAACCCTCTGATGTTCATCGAGCTTTGCTACTAACATTATTATTTCCCCTCTCACAAGCCGCTGCTAACGACGTAAGGTCTGTATATTTTGATATTCATTGCATTGCGCAGCGATGTGCATCTGGTACGGCAGGCGCCTCATTAGTGTACACCGAACCAAGAGTTTCAGCACTTCGCAATTCAAATTTAGTTATACCTTGCGTTGTTCCAACTTTATTCTTCATCATGGGTTCCTGAATTGAAATTATGCTCGGCTTGTAAAAGTGCTCTGCGTTGAAATCTCATGCGGGTGTTAACATCGGATCTGTTTTGTAAAAAGTTGACGTTGTATACTTCGTGCTGTATTGTTGTAATAGCATTGTATGTCTTGAGAGATATTGTAGTCCGCTTTGTGTTCTATGGGATGTTGAGTGTGAGAGTTCCCAGTGGAAGTGTGATGATAGAGTGAATTTGTTGGATCTTCAAGAAAGCTATCAAACTTTGCACAAAATTTTACGGTCTTTGCTTCGTCTCTCCTTTAGCATCACCAGCACAAAGCTGCTTACTGTGTCTGATGAACGCATAACAATTAATCAGTCACTGCCGTTTTGTATTTATGAAATTAACATTTTATGGAGATGAATTAGCAATGAGCTTGCGTAAAGCTGTGATCTCTGTTAATTTACCGACTGATATTCATGGCACTGAATATTACGGCAATTTAATTAATACGACGTAAGTAATGCGTATCACAAATGATTGATGCGGAATGTGCGCCAATACAGAAATAGACAAGACTGGATCATGGTTCTCTTGGTGTTAATGCTTGTATCCTATGCGTTTGCTCGCCTGAGCTTACAGCTGTCACTGCTGAGTCAGTTGTACCTGGCAGAGAGAATGAATCGAAATAAGTGAAGTGTGTAAGTTTTCTTTGTTGTTCATATAGAAAGAATAGAAAAATGTCTTAAAAACATAAGCTTCTTTTGTGGCTTCAACAGTGTGTTGCTCTCAAATTATTGAAGCAATTCAAAGAAAAACAAGGAAATACCACATTGAAAAAATACGATTACTCACATTTGTGTTGTAAACTGGTATTAATTTTATGATAAGTTGGTCCAATTTTGATTTCTCCAAGCCGAACAACAACAAAACATCTGTTCAACTAAATCTTAAGAATCTTTGTAAAACGAATGCAGAAGTTCATTCTGCTGTTCACATGACGCACGCGATCCATCGAGTTTGGCGCTGAAAAAACATTTTCGGATTTAAAACACAAATTTCTTGCATCTATGCCTTATAAAATTGAGGTAACGTTGATGTCGTGAACTAGGGCACGCCTTGCTCGGTTTCCCAACACGGAAGTGCCAGAGCTCCATGAGAAGGGATTTACATTGGCTGTGTCTCCGGCCCAGTTTTGTGCATTGTTCTCTATTGCAACCCTCTACATCAGGGCTTCTCAACCGGGGGTCATGTACCCCTAGTGGTACGTTTAACATACTGTATATGTTTAAATGTACAATAGATATTCACACACAACCGTATAAGTATATTTAATTTTTAATCATTAAGTGTATTTGTCTAGTTTCTTAAACCTTTAACTGTGCTGGGGGACATGAAGATACACCATTAAGCTAGGGGGGTACACCACAATAGAAAGGTTGAGAAGCCCTGCTCTACATAGTGTTAGGGATGAGGGGAGAGGGGGGGGTAAATATTCGTGTACCATGAAATTGTTCAAAAGACCTGCTTTCAAAAAAAAATTTGGAAATTTGTCATTTACGCAATAACTCGGAGCGAGTCAAAAGCGCCTAATTTTTTTCAATTCACCGCCTACAGGAAACCAACAGAAGCTCTGTGAAAAATATAATTTTTGCGTATTTCCCTAAAGGCAGAACAAAAATAATATTCGTATGAAGTAAACTGAAGATCTTGAAAACTTGAAAAATTAATCCTGCGCTACTTTTAAGCCTCCTTTGTATGTTTTGTGTGTATTGATTTCAGCGGTTATTCTTTGCCTGACGCGCATCATACACTTCGCATTAGAGTTTCCACTGTTAGGCTGGCATTAAAATAAAATGTGACGAATTGTCCAGTCCTCAAACGTTCAGTTTGCGAAAAAAGTTATTTAGCTACCTGGAAAAATTAGCGGACGCTTTCCCTCCGGAGCCGTACCACCGAGTGAGCCGTGCTCTAGAGCTTCTAGGAGATCTCTAGTTTGCAATTTTTGATCAGAAAATGTACCGAAACTTTATACGATGTTTTCATCTATTTTAAAACAACCTCTTTTTTTAATTTATTCGTTTTAAAACAATCCTGATCGCAAATTTTGATTAAAAAGTGAACCAAAACTTCACACGCTTAAAAATTCGTTTCAAAATCGACCCCCTCTCTTCCAAGGAGTAATATACATTTTCGTTGGTCAATGTGAAATATGTTTCACGATCAGTAGCATTTTAAAGGATTTGAAAAGATTTTGTCAAAGATTTTCAGTCACGGACGTAGCATGTTATTAATTTACTTTAATTAATTAATTTGATTAATTTCCCTGGGGTCGATTCAGAGATGAAATTATCAAAAATCACTAACGAATGACAAATAAAATGATTCATTTCCTTTTCTTGGGCTACAATATATATCAATTTGAAAACATGTGTAAAATACACGTAAATAGTTTAATTGTCAAAAGCCAAAACTAAGAGCTAGATGTAGAAGACATATTCCACACTGGGGACCGTTACAAGACAGACTCGCTCGAATTTAGCGTCCATCTCCGCAAAAGCTTCCCTTTTGAGAGAATGTAATGGTTTCTGCACCTATTCCAAGCCCGGAAGAAAGCCCTGAAGTTTGTTTCTCGAAACTTGTTCGTCCCAATAGTGCTTCGGTTTTTTATTTCGTCGGCCGTGCCAAGATGGCGTTCCGTCAACTTCGATTTCGTTAGGGGAAGAATGTAACGTAACAGCTCATTCGGAGCTCGGGAGGTCAACTTCATTTTCTTTGTTACACAGAATGACGTCGTCTCGAGGATGTGTAAGTTATGGATGAAAATAATCTTCCACTTTTATACAACACGAAAAACAGTGCACGCTAAATCAAGAGCTATTTTATAACCTGCAGACTGTATGCAGAGCTATAACCTGCAGACTGCATGCACAGCTATAACCTGCAGACTGCATGCACAGCTATAACCTGCAGACTGCATGCACAGCTGTACTCAGCTGGCTGTACGCAGAGCTGTACTCTACAGACCAGAGCTGCAGCAATAACGCTGCATTCAAGAGCTGCAGTTTACTGCAGCGGCGGCAGCGAAGTTCAGGATGTTGAAGCTTTTCATGGTTCTGTTTAGGCCGTGTTTCTCTAGCGAGCAAAACAGCAGTGTGCCCGAACTTCTATCGAACGGACTTGTTACTTCAGTAAAGTTTTCAATCTAAGAGTTTCTTCTCTATGGAAGACTCGTAGTCTCTGCCATTTCTTAAGCTGACAAGCCAAGATCAATCCTCGGATCCGTGGTGTACGCATACCTCTAGGAAAGAGTTTCAAGGTTTTATCTCCAAGTAGCTAATGAGCTGCGTGTTCTCGAGGCTTAGGTGTATGCGTTGTGAGTCATTGCGGAAATACGAGTGAAAATCGACGAGTATATAAAATATTTCAAGACCCAATCGGAAAAGCAATAACGGTGCTGCTATAGCGTGAGGTCTACCTCACTATTTGCATGAGATCTACCTCTATCTAGTACTATAGCTTGAGGTTAGGTTACTATAGGATATTGCTTATTTCCATGTATATAATTCAGCAATAAACACTTAATTTGTACATCTCAAACTGCACCTGGGTAAGCGATGTATGGCGGCAGACCTCACGCTATAGTAACACCGCGATAACTTTGCTTTCTATATTTTCATACACTGAAAGTTCCGTTTCACCACTATTTTGCACGCTTCAGAGCTCTTTAATACGCAATTTACCACAGGACGTGGTCGTGGAAGCAGAAGCAAGCGAAAATCGCCCTAACTAGCACATCAGATCAGCGCCTTTCAAAGCCTCCCAGCAGGGTAATTTCCGTGATTGTTCAAGCATCGCTCAAGCAGATTACTTTGCTTTTCAGGGCAACAGAAGTGAGAGGTTGTGAAGTGGGACGCGTGTCCTAGGGCAGGGGTTCCCAGCCCCGTCTCGCACCCCCTGGGGGGTGCGAGACGATATTCCAGGGGGTGCGAGAAGAGTTCAGGTAAATAATAGGAAATCAACTATATGCGGGTATTTTTATTTCAAGGGTTTCGAGGTTCGAAAGAAATTTCTTTAAGGGTGTGGGGCGAAAATAAGTTGGGAACCCCTTTTCTAGAAGAAACCTCAAAGAAGAGATCATATCGGCTTTGCTGGCTTCGCCGTAACCCTGCTTGTTCACTGTTAATTAGAATAGAATAAAATGGAGCAACACAAATAGCCAAGCGGCTTTTTCTCGGGTTATTTCAAGGTTTCCTATGACTCTAGGCCTAATCCTAGACTTGACAACATAGCAATGACGTCACGCTAATGGTCAGGATGACGACACCTGTTCTAAAAGAATCGAACAGTGCTAAATGAGTATCTCCTGATAGTTTCTATCAGAACTTCTGTGTGAGTGATAAAAAATTACACACGTGACTTTTTAAAAATGTATCTCGTCTTAATATACTTTTTTGTGGCTATTTAGAGCGCAAATTTTTATTTACATGCGGATTAAAGGAGGGCATCGCAGTCGGAAAGATACCGCACTTGAAAGATGAAGGCGGTTGCCTAGGCGATGATGTAAAACGGTAGCGTTTTTCCACTGATTTATTGAACTACGTTGAAATTTTATTGTTACTGACGATTTTGGATGTGCTCGTGTTATGTAGGAATAGTAGGGTCGATGTCAATGGGAAAAGTAAAATTGCCAGGAAAAAAGTAGCGCGTTCTGGAAGATAAAAATTTGTCAGCGAATAGAACCATGAGTAATTTCATAGCAAGCCCATTTTTTACCTGCGCGCATCTCATTTTTCCACATCATTAATATTTCTGCTATACATAGCTCAAATGCAAAATATCTGATTGAATGATCAATGTCAGTTGCATGGGTCGCCATGGCAACGGATGAGAGCCAGACGTCCCTGTACTCGAGAATATTTATCAGCTACTGAATCAATGGTCAACCAATTTTTTATTTATTACGAATGACGAGTGCGTTTATGCAGCTGCTTTGAAAATAAATCAATGAAGGCATACATTTTTCTACGAAAGTTATTTATCCTAGTAGCTCGCAAAAGTTTCTTGATGATTTTTATTTTTTGCACCAAATCTTAATTAATCTTATGCAATATTTTCATAGTCCATAATTACGTTCAGAGGCATAGGATAGGAAATAGGCACTTAAGTTGGTCTGGTCTGACCCTCTCACGCTCTGGGGACTGGCGCCCCTGGGGGAAACTGACAGGTGAATTCTGCCACAAAAGATCTGGGGACTGGCACGAAAGATCAAAGTCCTAAAGGCCTCTGTAACTTCGATCTTTCGTGCCTACCATATTCCAGTTTCTGTGCCTTTTTGCTCTCTTTTCGTTGGCTTTCCTTCCTCTTTCTTCCTATCTTGTTTCTATGCGCAGGGCATCCAAGGCGGGAACACACCTTGTGCATAGATTCCTTCCTTCTTGAGTCCATGGTAAATGGTCACTTATCTTCGCTCTCTGGAAATCATCTTTCTTGTGACTTGGAAGTCTCAGCATCAACGCAAGCTGTAAAATGAGTGACCTGTTATTTTTTTCTCTGAATCATGCGAATATTCGTTTATAACAGTCCATTGAAATTAGGCACTAACTTTCCCCTCCGGATCCGTCTACATCCTATGCTGCCATGTGCATATGCAGCGCTGCATCCTATGCTCCCATGTACATATGCAGCGCTGCATCCTACGCTCCCACGTACATATGCAGTGCTGCATCCTACGCTCCCATGTACATATGCAGCGCTGCATCCTACGCTCCCATGTACAAATTCAGCGCTGCATCCTACGCTCCCATGTACATATGCAGCGCTGCATCATACGCTCCCATGTACATATGCAGCGCTGCATCATACGCTCCCATGTACATATGCAGTGCTGCATCCAACGCTCCCATGTACATATGCAGCGCTGCATCCTACGCTCCCATGTACATATGCAGCGCTGCATCCTACGCTCCCATGTACATATGCAGCGCTGCATCCTACGCTCCCATGTACAAATTCAGTGCTGCATCCTACGCTCCCATGTACATATGCAGCGCTGCATCCTACGCTCCCATGTACATATGCAGCGCTGCATCCTACGCTCCCATGTACATATGCAGCGCTGCATCCTACGCTCCCATGTACATATGCAGCGCTGCATCCTACGCTCCCATGTACATATGCAGTGCTGCATCCTACGCTCCCATGTACATATGCAGTGCTGCATCCTACGCTCCCATGTACATATGCAGCGCTGCATCCTACGCTCCCATGTACATATGCAGCGCTGCATCCTATGCTGCCATGTACACATGCAGCGCTGCATCCTATGCTGCCATGTACATAAGCAGCGCTGCATCCTATGCTGCCATGTACATATGCAGCGCTGCATCCTATGCTGCCATGTACATATGCAGCGCTGCATCCTATGCTGCCATGTACATATGCAGCGCTGCATCCTATGCTGCCATGTACATATGCAGCGCTGCATCCTATGCTCCCATGTACACATGCAGCGCTGCATTCTATGCTGCCATGTACATATGCAGCGTTACATCCTATGCTGCCATGTACATATACAGCGCTGCATCCTATGCTCCCATGTACAAATGCAGCGCTGCATCCTATGCTCCCATGTACATATGCAGCGCTGCATCTTATGCCCCATGTACATATGCAGCGCTGCATCCTATGCTCCCATGTACATATGCAGCGTTGCATCCTATGCTCCCATGTACATATGCAGCGCTGCATCCTATGCTCCCATGTACATATGCAGCGCTGCATCCTCGTCAAATATTGAAACACGGCTGCATTATCGGAGCTGCGTTAGTAGCTCCGATAATGCAGTGCAGCGATACAGAAATGGCTGCAGCATTTGCTGCGGTTTATTTGCACCATTTCTACACGCGTCTGACGTAATTGCGCCAGTGAACCCCATTGAGTGGCATTGTCTGAGCTGTTGGTGGCCTACACTTAGCAAAAGATTCCAAGGTATATGTACTTCAGTGGGTCGCATGTATTATAGTTTTACTCCTCCTTACGGGAATATGTGAGGTCCTAAGCTAAACGATAGGTAGGCCTACATTTTGTTGAAATGCTGTAGAATAGGTTTTTGTTTTATCACGGACCATTTTTTCGATTCACTCCGGTGAGGTTTTTCAGCACCTTCTACCTCATTCTTCAACTTTTATTTTGTTTCATAAACTTTTTCTCAATTTACTATTTCTATGCGCAGAGGTCTTGGTTGGAACACACCTTGTGTATGGATTCCGTGTTCCCGTAACTCCATACTAAATGATGCCTTCTTCTCTCGGGAACGCTTTTTTTGTGAATAAGGAGAGGCTTAAACAAGTTCATTTAATCTATAGATTTTCCCCTAGGTAAGTGCTAGCGGTCAGGATCAATTCGTAACGACCGGAACAATTGGCGCAATGCACTACGATGAGACGACTCGATTGCAGTGCATTGAAGATGCGTCACTGACTTTATCACTTTGACTGCGATGGGTTAAACTGAAGTACATTATTCAACTCGAATTAATGTCAATTTGATTGATCAATTTGAAAAATGACTAACCATAAATGGATCGTACTTGCATTTACTGTAGTTTTTATCAAGTATTCATAAAAATTGAGTTTGTGACTACTGGTCGGTCAGGAGCTTTCTGAAAATCCCCTCTGTGACCACCGGGGGCTAACGTCGCAGTTAAAGTCCTGAACTAAGCCCAGTTAAAAGCCGCATTATTAACTCCTTTGTGATTTTCGTAACTTCAAACTCTGAAATATAAATGCCTTGAGTCATCCTTAATATTAGCAAAAATTTGTCATGCCGATACCGTTACGTTTCCTAGCCTCAAAATGATTGGAGATAATGATTGTGTCATTCATTATGCAAAATTAGTTTTATATATCACTGTGTAAAAATATGGAAAAATTCTAATTCTACGAAGATGCTAAATATGCATGGGCCCAAGAAAAACCAGTACCCAATTCATTCATAACTTGTTCAATTTATCTGAGGATGACAATCATCGCCGCCCAACGATGTTTTGATATTTTTTTGTTAAGGTGTGGAGATAAGAATTTGTGTGCGTGTTTAACGTTTGTAATGATACTAAACATTTTGGTCCATTTCAATGAGCTAGCGATCACAAAGAATGAACTAAAATTCAAGTTCTGACGTAAAACGCTGACGTAAAATGATGACTTAAAATGATGACACAAAGCGACGACGTAAAGATAATCCAAACAAACCTCCCCTAATTTCTTGTATCACTTCACCACCTCAGCCTTGTCGCTGCCCTCGAAACTGGTACACCCCAGTAAATTGCTGGGGACAGAAACGGGCGGAATTTCCATTGCAGAAACACAACTGGAATTACCGCAGTTCACGTTGACAGATTTTGCGTTGCCACTCAGTTGGCAGTGACAAAGCAAGCATTGCAAGAGCTGATGTCATAATAGGTAATCTCAAGTTGAGGTGCAGCAGTGAGCGGTACCACAGTCAGTGCGACATGGTTTCTGGTATTACGTCTCCTCTCTTGTATTTCGCTGTTTTAGATTCTGTTATTCATGCTATGCAACGTGCTTTTCGCACAAAATTTTTAACCCAAGACGTCATGGTGACCAACTCAGCCGTCTAGCAGCAGAGGTCTTACCTCTGAACACGGGGAAATGAAATGCATCTGTGCGATGGGGCGAATTAATGGTGATCCCTGAATATGGCGCTTTAACACTTTGGCCGCAATTGGTTAAACTGAGGTTCAATATTCAACTCAAATTTCTAGTTAACTGTATTCAGGAATTTTGAAAAAAGCCAACAATATCAGGATCGTTCCTTCATTTCGCCTTAATTGAAGTTATTTTAAAATTGAGTTTTTGATTACTTGTCGGTCAGCAGCAGTATGAAACTCTCCTCCTTGGCCACCGGTGGCCCACGTTGCGGTCAAAGTGTTAATGGTAATCGCAGCACTGTACTCGTTTCACACGGACGATCAGCCGTCGATACACGACCTGAACTTTTTCGCTGTAAATTTTCCCGAACCCGTTCTCATTTTGTCTCATTTTGCGGCACATTTGCATTCAGGCCAAAACTAAAATTTTCAATGCCACGAGAAGCAGGTTATATTGTCTCCGGTATATGTTTTTCTCTAGTTGAAAATACATTGTACAATCGGTAAATAAATATGAACAGAAAAGTTCCAAGACAAATAAGCCTAAGGATCATTACGTTATCAACTTGAAACGATGTTTTCTGCGCGCCAAGAAAAGCATAGGTGCGTTTTAACGATAGACATCCTATTTTCAGGTTCAGCTTTTCTTTTGTAAGGACTAAGGCAGTTTTCTTAAATGAGTAAGATTTCGTTCAAAATTAAGCAGTTTATCATTAAGGGAAAAGGGATTTTTCATGGACGGAGGAATGATCATTAATATTTTGGATATTTGAAGGGGAATATTTCTAATTTTAAGATTATACTGAATCAATAAATTAAAGCTTTAAATTTTAAGATTTGTCAAAAATTAAGGGGAATTAGAACCGTAACGAATTAATTGCTTTCCCAGAAGAACTACTATTAACTACCCCTGAAGTGAGTGTGGCATCACTGATGTGAAATTGCAGACCTATTTCGAAATATAAAACGTAACTTGTATGCCTGAAATTTCCTTATTTTTATTTTATCGAGCTTTGGGCAAGCAGCAAATATTTGAATAAAGCAATAAACAATATTTGTTATCTCTTTCGTTATTCTAAATTTCCGTTCACATTTTAAACACACGTGTAGTGACAAAGAATCACTTATTCTGTTGTGAACTTCCAAAGAATTCAAGAGAAGAACATTCCTCCTTGGAATTGTGATGATTGAAAAATGAGAGACCAGCTTATTTTCTTGGGACTTTGGGGAAGGGAAGGAAGAGACAATTTCCAGACCCTTGGGAGGCCATTTAAGTTCATTTGGCGGCTCTCCAGGGCTGCAGTGAGCCTCTTCATTGATCACGGTCGTGCCGCCGTCCGCCTGTCCAACTGCCTCGGTCGCAAGCGTCCGTCTGGCCGGGCCTTCCTGAGTCATGTTCTGGGCCTTCCCTGACTAGGCCTTCCTGAGTCACACTCCTGGGCCTTCCCTGACTGGGCTTTCCTGAGTCCTGTTCTGGGCCTTCCCTGACTGGGCTTTCCTGAGTCATGTTCTGGGCCTTCCCTGACTGGGCCTTCCTAAGTCATGCTCCTGGGCCTTCCCTGACTGGGCTTCTTTGCTGGATCAGACCAGGCTTCTCCTCATTGGGCTTTCCAAACTGAGTCATGCTGCGCCTATTCTGAGTGGACTTTTGTATTGTGCTGGACCAAAATGGGCTTTTTCTAATTGGGCCATACTTGGGTTTACACGGAGTCATGCAGGGCCTTTTCTAACTAGGCTGACGTACTTCGGTTACAAAGAGGCCCTCAAATAAGGCAATAACTAGCTTTCCTGACAGTGGTGTAAGACCCTCCCCCCCTGGACCACACTGTACTTTGCTTTGTACAAGTACATATTGTATTTATGGGTATTAGCACTCTCAGAGGGAAAATGTGAGGTCCTGAGCTGAGAGTTATGTAAGCGGTATTTTTGTTACAATGAAATGTTTTTTGTTTCGTTATGGACAATCTTTTTTCGGTTCACTGCTGTCCTGTTTTTCAGCACATCTGACTTTCTTCTTCAACTTTTATCTTGTTTCATAACCTTCGTTCTTATCTTCCTGTGTCTATGTCCACGGGATCCTGTGCGGGAACATCCTTTGTGTATATATTCCACGTTCCCTTTAACTCCATACTAAATGGTGCTTTCATCCCTCCTCTCTTTGAACATCTTTGTTGGGGTAAAGGGAAGTTAAAACTAATTCATAATCAATCAGTAGCCTGTGCATATCCTAGCTGGATATTACTTTGTTCCTCTAGACTGGAGCTGAGAATTTGTTCTTGAGTCTTTCCGTGCTTCACCCTACGAAATCATTTTGGATTATTTATTATTTCGTTACTGAACTTGTTAGCCTTCGACATGGTCGTCAACCTAACGATGATGGGTCCAGTTTTAATTTAATGGAACAGTTGCAAGCATTTACTGTCTGAGTTTTTTTAAGAATTGATAGGTGCACTCCCTAAAATACTCAAACTGAATACAGTGTGCGTGAGAGATTTATTTTACTTAGTTTATTTCTCAATAAAATAGAGTGCTGCACATGTGATGCCCCTCAGGGGGATACAACTATTGCATCTATGGGAATTAGCGCTCCCAGGGGGACAGTGTGAGGGCCCGAGCTAAAGGTTAGGTAGGCTTTCTTTTTGTTAAAATAACATAGGTTTTTATTTTGGACCAATTTTTTTTCGGTTCACTGCTGTCCTGTTTTTCAACACCTACTGCTTTCTTCTTCAACTTTGATCTTGTTTCATGAACTTCTTTCTCATCTTACTGTTTCTATGCCCTTTTTGCATAGATTCCACGTTCCCTTAACTCCATACTAAATGGTGCCTTCTTCCATCCTCTCTTTGGATCTCATTTTTTGATGATAGGGAGGCTTAAACTAATAATCTAATCTTCATATGTGATGGCAGGATACCTGAAATGAATGTTTTCAATTAAATTTTTCGCAAGTTTACCAACGTCAATTCTTCAACTCTAGAGTGAAAGTCTATAATATGAGTGAACAGAGTAGAATGACCAGAGCAAATTGTCAGAGCGGCTTTTCACTTGGGTAGACAAACTTGAATAGACTGGAAGTTATATCAATTCTATGCTATGCATACGAGAGTATGTAATCAGCAGCCATAGAACTGAAGATCAATTGCTATCAACGTTACTCTGAAATCTCCTGTCGAAGATTTGAGAACAAAGTGCTTATGCGCACACATGAAAGTCGCATATATAACCTAAGAAACTTTTCGTTACAGAATTCTTACTTAAAGCTGTCAGTTCTTAGTGATGAAATGTAATATTCATATTGAATTCGCACATCAATTATTGTCGTATATCACCGGTCGTATATCATATTGTCGTATATCACTGGTCGTATATCACATTGTCGTATATCACTGGTCGTATATCACTGGTCGTTTATCACATTGTCCTATATCACTGGTCGTATATCACATCGTCGTATATCACGTTTGGTCGTATATCACGTTTGGTCGTATATCACGTTTGGTCGTATATCACGTTTGGTCGTATATCACGTTTGGTCGTATATCACGTTTGGTCATATATCACATTGTCGTATATTACGTTACGAACAGTTGTTAAATTCCTGCATTTTCAACAATTAATTCCGCACGAATCAGTAAATGTCCACTGATGGCTTACCGTTTCCACAAATATTAAGTTTTCATAATTTTCATTTAATATTCATTTGAAAAAATTGCATTCTCAAAAATTTCAGGCAATTCGAACAAAAAATGTACTGCGCATTGCAAAGTTTAAGTAATTCTACTTGAAATTCAGCGTTTGCAAAAAAATTGAAGTTTCTCCCCCAAAAATTTAGCTGTTACATGAAGTTTAATCAGTCCTACATGTAAAATTTAACGATTGTGCAAATTTTAAAGTTTCCACCTAAAAATTTCAAGATTACAGAAAGTTTAAGCAGTCCTACCTGAAATTTAGCATTTGTGCGAATTTCAACTTTCTCCACCCAAAAATTTAGCAGCTACTGAAAGTTTATATAAATCTACTCAAAGTATAGCGTTTGCGCAAATTTCAACTTTCTCCACCCAAAAATTTAGCGGCTACTGAAAGTTTATATAAATCTACTCAAAGTATAGCGTTTGCGCAAATTTCAACTTTCTCCACCCAAAAATTTAGCTGCTACTGAAAGTTTATATAAATCTACTCAAAGTATAGCGTTTGCAAAAATTTCAACTTTCTCCACCCAAAAATTTTAACGGTTGCACAAAGTTTGAGCAATTCTGGAAAAGAATATTCCAAGCTTCCACGACGACTAACAATGCTGCTCCATCCCGGGTTTCCGCCGAGCTTCACTTCGCCACATCATTTTGCGGCGACGTCGTCGACGGTCAGGAGAGCGCGCAAAGTTTCCTCGTTAGTCGTTTTGCTGTGTCAGCAAAAGTCCTTTGTTTTACGAAAGAAACAATGCCGAGACTTTCATATCCCCGGGGATCACAATCAAGGATTAACATCTCAGATTGATTTAAAACTTATAATTTTATGTCGACTAAGAGTCGGTAAAAATCCTTCTTTCTGGGCATTAGCATTTGAAATCCCGCCGCGGAGTTTCTGCGTAGGCTGCTGAGGCAAGAAACGTTTCGAAATGATTAAATGCTATTGAGGTTTCAAAAATCTTATTTAATGATGTCCTTCTGGGACGTGCGCTAGCCAAACTCGACTGCTAACTTGAAGAGATTTCGGATTCGGCTTCAAAAAAATTAAATTCCCTCGTAAAAAATACTGTGAACTAGTTTCCGGTTGCGTTAGGTGGCAACGTTCTTTACGAATTACCATATGAGGTAGTGATATGTTTACGCATAATTACTGCAAAACTTAACCATTTCGAAATATTTTGCCATGCTTAATTATTTTTTTATGGCTTTCTTTACACTGACGAAGCAGTCGCGACACAGATCCTCTGTTTTGATACACTTTTGATGTTTTAAGTTGGTAACAATGGGATCGGAGCTCTGAATAACAAAATTTGATTATGAGATCACATGTAAGCTTAAAAGGACGCTGCAAAACTCTAATAAAAGAACGGCTTGGACCCACTGCATCGCCGGCGAAAAATCCACTTCACTTGTTAAATTTGTGTCCTCAGTAAACGTTTTTATTTTATGATTATATACAAATACACGGAAGCGTCCATGGAGAGACGTGGCTTTAATTTAATCATTGACGACGCGCGTAAGAATTATTTAATTTTTGTTTATATATTCGCTTTGTTAATCCGAGGCAATGAAATTGAATAAATATTCATGTATTTCTTGAATGTTATATACAGAGTGGCGCATAAGTAACAAACCCTTATTTATTACCGCAATAGACACAGGGTATCTGTAGACAGGATACGACATGTAAATAAACTTTAAGAGTTCCTCTATCGTTTGCAAATAACCCTATCGTTATACCTTTCATAGTTTATTTATTATTAATTTTTTAAAAGGGTGGGTTACTTATGCGCCACCCTTTACATTTTTCGAGGTTGATGTGCTAAAAAGACCAGGTCACACGAATGAAGGGCAAGCAGAGCACATGCTCTCCAGCATAACACGCGCAAAAAACTAAGCTATTGTCTTGTGTGACATGTCATACGTACAAAAAACTAAGCTGTTGTCTTGTGTGACATGTCGCACGTGCAAAAAAACTAAGCTATTGTCTTGTGTGACATGTCATGCGTACAAAAAACAAAGCTGTTGTCTTGTGTGACATGTCACACGTGCAAAAAACTAAGCTATTGTCTTGTGTGACATGTCATGCGTGCAAAAAACTAAGCTATTGTCTTGTGTGACATGTCACACGTACAAAAAACTAGGCTATTGTCTCCTGTGACATGTCACAAGTGCAAAAAACTAAGCTGTTGTTTTGTGTGACATGTTACACATGCACATTACTTCGCATTTTCTTATGGATTCTTTTTACGATGGGTTCTGAATTGAAAACTGTCCCTAAATACTCACGGGGAAAATTTCCCACTCTCCGGGTCAATTTCGAACAAAGTTCAAGGTTCGTCCAGCTACTGAAATTTGGATGCTTCCACTCATTCATAAAGATGATGAAATGAAGGTACGTTCATTTTTGTACGTTCGCTCCAAGAAATTTTCTTGTTTACGTTTCGATCTCGGGTGCTTTTTTCTTATAGCGGAAAGATTAACACTGCGATAAGCAAGAAATTTAGTACAGTTGCCATTTATCTTTTAGAGTTCATTCAAACTATCATCTCAAGAGGATACCCATTCCTAATATTCTCCCCAAGACAAAGGCATCTTTTTACGATACTGACTTATTTGATCTGGCAGACTTGGTCTTGGAACAGCAAACAGTGCTAGTCTTGAGCTTCAGGACATCATGAGGGCAGTCGAGTCACCTTGAAGCTTCGTTGGTAACCCAACTGAGCAGATTTGAATCGCATCACAGCGTGATGCGATTCAGATGCGATTCACAGCGTGATGCTCAGATGGCAGCAGGCTGCCATCTGAGCGGAGAGCATCACTGTACAATTACTGCATCATTTCGGTGCTCAACTGTGCTCACTCTACAAGCATTTTGTATACTACTCATAGTATTCATTGTCTCTGAAATCATCATCATTGAAGTGTTTGAAACATCCCTTTGTGACTTTCAATACATTCAATATTAAATGTTTATGTCAGTATATTACAAAACTTTTTCATTAAAATAGAATAAAAATCCTATTATTCCTATAAAACTTTCAGGTCTGAGCTTCCTAACCTCTTATCACCAGGAAATCCCAAATTTAGGTCGCTAAATCTACTGCTGTGGCATTTACCCCTCGCAGACTCGCATCTCTTTATAATCAGTGCGCAAGACAGCGAGCAGCGTCTCTCCAGTAATTACAGCAGGAGCAGGCTAACTAGTCAACTGTGCTGCAACAATGCTGTGTAATCCCACTCTAATTCTTTGGTGAGATCAAAATTCCGCTTATCATGGGAATGCTTCAGTAAACTTCATTTTGAACACTTCACGGAAATTCCCCACGCGCAGTCGTCCCTCCCTACATCTACGTTTATCTTTCACGGTTTGCCATGCTCTGATTTTTGTTAACGTCTGCATGCATTCTTGTATAGTGGATGTCCCGTGGCATTGCGGGATGCAGCGATAGTAAAGATGTTTCATTTTCCGTTGTTTTTTTTTGTTATATCGAAATGATGACAATTTTAATCGCTTAAGAAAAGCATTGAAAGAATATTTAGAAGATAAAAACCTTTAGTAACACACACTGCAATAAATAAAATTTACATTATGAAAGTGATCGGTCTAAATTCGTACAAGACTGGCGCGCAGGCTCAAGATATTCGTTAGTAACCAAATAAATATTCAATACTGATGGTCCTGGAATCCAACTTACGCCAAGGAAGTTAGAGGGACGACTGAAATTATTAATTATGAACACTTGAATTTTACTCTTAAATATTACACCTATTTTTTACACTAAATGAACGGATGCATGCGAGTATATAAACGCTCATGGACTGCGAAAGTCAGGTTTTTGATTACTTCTGAGCTAAGCTGTTTATTTGTGGAGAACTGGATTCCATAGGAAGGACTGCGAGTTCTTAATTAGACGCCTACTAATTCTTCAAGACTCAATCCTACATAGCTGAAATTCCGGCCCCTTGGAAGTCCAAGTGTGGGTTGAGAGAGACTCAATAGGATCCAGATTTTCAAACAATGTATGATGCATTGCAGCTGGAGGCGTAACTTCTATGTCGACTTGGCTACTTTATGATCTGCAGCACGTAGCGTATCCCATGTAGCAAAGAACTTACGCAGCCCTCTGTGCAGTTACGATGACTTAACTTGCTTGAAAATGCGACCTGGTTCTTGGAACGCTAGAACACAAGTATGAATATGTATGCGTGTGTGTGTCTCTGTCTGTCGGTGTGTGTCTGTCGGTGTGTGTGTGTCTGTGTGTGTCTGTCGGTGTGTGTGTGTCTCTGTCTGTGTGTGTCTCTGTCTGTGTGTGTCTCTGTCTGTGTGTGTCTCTGTCTGTGTGTGTCTCTCTCTGTCTGTGTGTGTCTCTCTCTGTCTGTGTGTGTCTCTGCCTGTCTGTGTCTGTCTGTGTCTGTCTGTGTCTGTCTGTGTCTGTCTGTCTGTGTGTGTCTCTG
>JACJUY010004918.1:23580-42421 GCA_014220935.1 Platorchestia sp. MABIK
ATTACTCCCAGTATCACACCAGCCTCCTGCGTTGCTCCTGGCATCACTCCCAGCATCACACCAGCCTCCTGCGTTGCTCCTGGCATCACTCCCAGCACCACACCAGCAAGACGCACCCTCACAACAACGCACGCCAGAAGTGCACGTCTCCAGAATTCCTGTCAAAAGTGACAAAGCCAACGCGCCGCCGCTGTACGTAAGGCGAGACTAGAGCGCCTTCACAATGAGGACGTTCGACTGGTCTTCTTTCACTTGGTGCCTTCGTTTTCATTACAGAAATTCTGGAGCCTGAGAATTTTAATCATTAAATGCACCTATACCTTCTATATCGAACAAATTGCATTGGAGTTCGTCGTATGCTGGAAACGTGCGTAAAAAAACAAGTTTTTATAATGGTAATGTAAGGAGAAGTAGAATGTAATATGATTGCGCTCGTGAATCACGGGCGATTCGTCCGCGCTGCAGATCCTTGCATTTCCAATACATCATTACCCGCCTGCAACGTACAATGCATAAATGGCAAAAATGGCATTCCTTATTTTAAATGAATTATGAACGAAACTATACTTTACATTAACATCGTACGTAAAAAACATTTGAACGAGTCCTCGTCGGCACGGAAATATACTTTATACGAAAATAGGACGTGAAATACGTACAAACGAGTCCACGTCGGCACGTTTCATCTATTCGTAAAGATTATGGACACCAAGACACAATGAATGTTTCAAGTTGATTAATTTAGTCCAAAACTAGAGAGTTTTTCTCGCCTACTTTTATGGATAGGAACTCTAGCAACTGGTGGATCTCTTGCCCAATTATCGATACACTCGCACAAAATTAAACAGATGACTGCCATATCTGTCGAAATCCAACTTTTTACGAGCAAGTGCTGATTAGCGGAAAACCAGTTGTGGGACGAACGCTGCAGTCTACCCTGTGGGTGTGATGAGATCGTGTACATAGAGTGCTCCCAAGAAAATAATGTACTCACTCGTTGACTCCACAGTATTCGTTTAGTTTGTTTTGATGTAGGTGCTTGTTGACATAGATGCGTCTAATGAGTTAAACTAAAGAAAAGAACATCAAGTTTAAAAAAAATTAACGGTCATGAGAATCTTAGTTGACCTGAAATAAAAACAAAACAACGTGAGAAATCGCCAGTGGAAGAATGAGAACATTTTTTTGGGACACCCTGCAGGTAAAATGAGCGTCACATTGAGGATGACGTCGTATATCGACTTCATCCTCATTTCTCGAATTCATTCTTAGTTAGTAAAATTTTTTCAAACCTGGGCCTGATTTCCCAAATCTAATAAACAGGAGAGAAGAAATTGTACAAAAAAATTACTGGACTGTGCGGCAATGATTGTTAGATGCTTAAAAGTTGATGCGCTTGGCTGTAGGCGCAACTCAATCAAAGCCTCCCACAAAGAGAAAGCCAACATTATATTACGCCATTAGAAATAACAAAACGTAAGATAAGAAAGCTCTCACTATTTCCGGATTCATTATACCCTTTCACCTTGTTCGATCACTTCCCCATAATGGCTTCCCAAGATTGTAACAGTTTTATTCCCAGAGATCCCTCGTTTCCGAGGCCCCACCAGCGACCATTAAACAAATGCAGGAACGCCGATGGAAAGACCACTAAAAGTAGACCGTTGATGTCGCAGGTCAGAACGCGCCATAGAATATGCAAGACTCAAGGCCGCACCTCGGATAAAACAGGAGGTTCTGTAAAATAGTACAGCAACGCTCACTCTTCTTGCAGCCGCCTTCATAACAGTGCCGAAAAAAAGCTGTCATGACTTTGAAAAACGTTTACACTGAAAATTAAAACAGTGAGTCGTTCGCATGAAAAAAGATTCTCTATCAATTAAACACGTAAAACACACAGTGTGAAAAATTCCCACTCAATCCAAAGAGCGAACCATCGTTTTCAGATGGTGTCGCGATTATTTAGTCCTCATGCCGACAAGGATGATGCAAAACAAACCCTCAACCGTTGTTAGGAACCTTTACAAATTGCAATGCTTATATTTATTCGCCGAACAACAAATCATGCGCACACCTGAAAGAAGTATGATTAAATTGAGGCAGCACACATTTGTGTTCCACTGAAAGCCACGCACGAGCTAATAACAAACTGCTGTTTTTTGCTACATAAATTTTCAAGTCAATGTCAAATCTGAAGTCAACGTCAGCTTTTTTTCAAGTTTTACTCGGTAAATAAAACTTTCTTCGTCAGTCAGAACAAGATTTACATTGAAATACTTCTCTCCTTAATGAATGAATAAATTGCACAAGATAATATGTAAGTTTGAGCCTCTTTGACTAAAACAAAGCGTTCCCAAGAGAGAAATGAGCAAGGCACCATTCAGTGAAGAAATCGGAGAAATTTTTATACAAAGTTTGTCCCCATGCCCTGCGCATAGGAACAGATTGAAAAGAGAATGGCGGTGAACAAAAAAAAAGAGGACCCTTAACAAAACAAAAACCCGTTCTACTCCAAAAATGTTACTCCTACCTGACTTTTGGCTCGGAACCTCACATCTTCCTCCCGAGAGCGCTAATTCCTATAGATACAATTGCTATATCCACCACCTAAGGGGTTTTATCGCACTAAGAAAGGACACTTTATATCTTTTCGTCAGCTTCAAAATTAGACCCTCCGAGAGATGGTCATTAACGTAGATCAGTTCGTGAAGACAGTTTCTGGAGAGTTTCATGTCTCGGAGAGTCATTTCAATCGGAATACTGGCAGTTTGTTGGAAATGGAATCTGTCAGAGCATTGGGAGGTCATGAGCATGTGCGTCGTGTGTGCGTGTCAGATAAGACTTGCATGAGCACAGAGTTCTAAACCAAGCTTCTGCTAGTAATGTTGCACGTTAATCCGAAAGAACTCAACGGCTTTTCCCCTCTCACATTCTCAGCAGGAACTACGAATGTTTGAAACAAGTTTTCTGTTCCATTTTACTTCGTCCAGTGCTACCAAGTGGCTGCGCAAGTTAGTGGCACGATTAGTCTGTCCTTTTTCGAGAGAAGAGGGTTAAGATGGCACGACGCAACTAATTGGAAAGTTCAAATAACACCACGACGAACTACAAATGAAACTCTCTAATCGGATGGAAGTAAATGAAATCTCCTGCTAAAGTCAGGTGATCCATCTTAAAGCTCGTAACATCGCACACGATTCCTTCGAAATTTTCAACAGGTACGCAACTCAAAACCATGAAATACTAGACATTCATTCCGGAAGGAGCCCGAGTCAAGTCACCAAAATCCCTTCTTTCTCACACGTACTTCGTGCGTAGGGAACGAGTAGAACCTGACAGAATTGATCAGCGGATCAATAAACGCTAGCAAAACTCGGCTCCACGGATCAGGAGTTATTTTTGTATGTTTTGCGTCTGAAGGCAGTCCAGATAAAGCAAGCCACCTCCAAATTGGCTGCTCAGCTTTTGCACAGAAGCAGGGATGGTCAGAGATAATTTCTGCGGTTTTTTCGACCTAATCGTTTTCGAGTATGTAAAATCACAAACAAAAATTCCTTGATATTTTATGCAATTTAATCGACCAAACGGACTAGCAATTGTCCCCGTATAGAGGGCGCATTAAGCAAGATGACCATGTGCTATTTATAAGCAACATACTCGTAGGTTTGCTAGCGCTTCAGCGGCTCACGCTAGAACGAAGAAATTAAGCGCTATAAATATTTGTGCTCAGTAAAATCACAGACAAGTAGGCAAAAAGAACAAAAACCCAGATCAAGGCACTTCTTCAAATAACACTTTGACCGCAATGTGCGTCACCTGTAACCACGGAGGGGATTTTTACAATGCTGCTGACCAACCAGTAGTCACAAACTCAATTTTCATAAAAACCTAATTTAAGCTTAATGAAGGAATGACCCAATTAACGTTTGGCATTTCCAAAACTGTTCACTACAATTGGCTTTAAATTTGAGTTGAGTATTGAATTTCAGTTTAACCAATAGCGGTCAAAGTGTTAACAAAAATTCCGATCGTCTGAGGAGCGCTCATACCAGTGTTATTCACTAATTTTTGCAAGAGAGCCACTTCGGTGAAACGCATTGATTGAAAGAGCCGCAGCTACTGCAAGTTAGCGTATATCATATAAATTAATTAATGTATATATTTTTCGGGAGCCGCGCAATGAATACTACTACTACTGGCTTACACACCAATGCGCGCAGTCCAGCACAGCAAATAAAGCTAAAGATGCACAGGGCTGCCCCCTATACCTTCGGGGCTTGCAGCACTCAAGAAAGCATCTTAAAGCGATCATTATTAAAGTCACTTCTCTAATTGGCGTGGTAGTGCATCATTTCGTAGAAATAAAGTTCTCATTTTCCAGCAAGCTCATCGTTGAGTGAAAAAAGACAAATCAGGCAACATCACGCACTGTAAATTGCGTCCCCATTGACCAGAATAGCAGAATGTTCATCATAGTTCTCGGTATATAATAAATCCGTGGCGGAAAACGTCTATTCCTAAAAGCAGTGCCCTAAGTTGAACAACTAAAATTGTAACAACGACCCACTGGGCACGTTTCAACAAATATTACGAAGAATAAGAAGTAAGAAAATATTCCTAAAAGCAATACCCCAAGTTGAATAACTGAAAAATGTGACAAGGACCCAACTGGTCACGTTAGAACATATATCACGAAGAATCAGAAGCAAGAAAATATTCCTAAAAACAATGTCGCAAATGAAATAACTAAAAAAGCAACAAGGACGCAACAGTGCACGTTAGAACAAATATCACGAAGAATCAGAAGCAAGAAAATATTCCTAAAAACAATGTCGCAAATGAAATAACTAAAAAAGCAACAAGGACGCAACAGTGCACGTTAGAACAAATATCACGAAGAATAAGAAGCACGGGAATAAAAACGTAACTCTACAGGACGCTGCTCGTGCGCGCCCTCTAGCCAAGCGGCGGTGACTCTGAGCGAGATAACAAAACTTTCACCTGTAATTGGGGAGAAAAAAGCCCATACTTCAAGATGCTCTGAACAGTAGCAAAGAAATTAAGCATCATGAGGGCAATTTTTCTTACCACTTAGGAGAGTTTTCCTCACTTGCAGAAGTTGTCCTAATGCTACGAAGGAGGCACGTGCGCTCGTCACACACGCAAAGAAAGCGCGGCAAAAAACGTAAAATAGTTCTCTCGCTGCTATACCTCATCAACCGATTGAGTGATTTTATAGGTTAGTTTCAGCCTCCCTAGCCACAACAGAGGTGTTCCTCAAGAGAGGAAGGAGGAAGGCACCATTTAGTACGGAGTTGAGAGAACGCGGAATCTACGAATAAGATCTCCTGCGCGTAGAAACGGTAAATTGAGAAAGAAGTTTATGAAGCAAGATAATAGTTTGAGGAAAAAATCAGAGGTGCTGAAAAACAGAACAACAGTTAACCGAAAATAGATGGTCCTCAATAGAACAAAAAAAATAGCAATTCAACTCCAACATAAAAAGGCCCACTTAACTCTCAACTAGGGACTTCACATTTTCTCCCTGGGAGTGCCAATTCCCATAGGTACAATGGCCGTATCCCCTACGTGGACCTCATCAATCCTCACTCGAGATAGGATTTTGTACGCGTAACACTTAAAAAAAGAGCACCTCTCGCGTATCGAATTTTGAGCCCCGATGCGAAGGAAAACTGGAAGCTATCACAAGACGAAGACACACGTCCAGTAACGCAACACCTGACCAGAATGCAAAGCAGTTTTCATGCCTTGGAAGATGAAGGAAGCTCGCCGCATTGCACAGTGACGCGTTGCGCAGAGCAGCGCCATAATCCACGCAAGATTTCCCGTCGGGTCGCTCACAAGAGGTGAAATCAAGAAGGGTTTAGTACTTGTGCAAACTGGAGGGGCTGATCCGAGACGCGTGAGGACCCGAAATTATAGCGCAAGTCTCGAACTTTGCCAGGCAACAAGCGGCGGGTCAAGCTGAAAATTGCAATGCAAGGGGTTTTGATAGAAGTGGCTCCTAAAATGTGCGCTTTTAGGGAAACTGGTTATTTCAGATTACTCTGGTAATTAACGGTTCTTCTCTCTTAGTACACAGTAAACACGATTCAGAAAATCATACATTTGGCTAGCCAGAGCTACACAAATCTACAGTAAAGGCAGCAGTCCTAATGAAGGTCAAAACTATTTTTTATTTACGAGTGACTCCAATTCTCCACAGTTACGGCAGTTGAACAAACACGGGCATAATGAGAAGTTTTTATGTCAAAATCAACTTACCTCTCAAGGGGATACAACTACTTTTTTCATCTTTGAGAATTAGCGCTCACAGGGGAAAATTTGAGGTCCAGAGCTGAAAAATATGCCAGCCTTAATTATATTGAAACAAAACAGGTTTTCAGTTTTGTCGCAGGTAATCATTTCTGGTTCAATTGTCTTCTTCAGTTCTTATAACTTTCTTCTTCAACTTTAATTTTGTTTCATAAACTTCCTTCCCCACTCGCTGTTTCTATGGGCAGGGGATGTGTGGGAACACATCTTGTGCATAGGTTTTCCGTTCCCTAGAGTCCATACTAAATGGTGCCAATATCTTTCCTCTTTCAGAAACACCTTTGTTGTGGAGTGGAAGGCTTAAACTAACACACCATCCCACCTTATAATATAAAATGAAGCTAAGTTCGAAAGAACGTATTTACAAAACAGGAAGGTTAAGCTCCACATGTTCAGCTGTAGAGCAAAATTTTGTTTTGTATTCTGAAAGAATGATAATTTAGGTTGTGGGGTAGCAAAGTAATGCAATTTTGAGCAGTATACAAATAAACATGCATATAGCCGGAAAAATGTAGCTCATATGAATTCAAAGTCGAAAAACCAACTCAAATGTTTCATCCCCAAAAGAACAAACCACGACACTGCTACAAAAAGTACACAGCGGGAGCTTCAGATCTAAGAGCATCCTTTACAAGCTTAAAATATGTTGCTCCAGCAACAAAAAAACGAAGGAGAATTATTCCCAGGGCACGGAGAGTTATCATCAGAGGCAGTTAACCCTGCCCACTTCCTGCCCCATGCTAATACCTGTCCTGCGACTCGACGGTCACGTCAGGCCCCTTGGCGGGTGTGAAGGAAGGCTTAGGTGAGCCCTGAGTTCGGTTCGGCTGTGCTTAATTACCAAGCCTCGGATGTTGAAACATTTTAAGTTGTCGTATCGGTAGCCGGTAGTAGAAGTTCGCTAAATGCTAGCTACACTTTACCAAGCCTCGGATGTTCAAACGTTCTACGTTGTCGTATCGGTAGAGCCGGTAGTAGAAGTTCACCAGTCTACTTGGCTGTTCTATGTTTTTTGTAATTCTGCAGGTTTGACACATTCTGTGCGCGCTTTTTTTCGAGTTTGAATTTGACGATTTCAGCAAGAATAAACAGCTCGCAAGGTACATAGGTAGCCCAGTGGACAGATTAATTCCTACTGCCAGCTGTACCCGTCAGAACGCCTCCAACCTGCCGTACTCTTCGGGAAATATCAGTGAGGTAGCACGGACCAGATTTACGAACAATAAACGTCTTCGTAGCGGCACAGCTAACTGAGAAAGTTTTTTAGACAACTTGGCTGCACTATGTGCTGATTTTTGAGCCACAAATCTTGATTTTTTCGAAAAAAGCTCACAAACTTTAAAATTTTGTCTATAAAAAATACAACACATAATGTAGCTAAGTCACTTTAGATGTACTCCAGCTGCCACTTGTGCCGCTAAGACAACGTTATTTGTGTGGGAATGAAGTCCATGCACACGCAGCGAAAGTCTCGACTCGGCGCCGAAGCAAGTTGTATGCGTTAATAAAGTCACAATAAAGTCAAATGTGCTCAATGAGAACACTTGACTTTAGTACGAGTACAGGCATCCATGCCACACTATACGATCAAACCCAACAGTAAAACTAAGTATTTACCATAAACTAAATCCATCAAATGTCAACGTGAAATGCACGAAAATTAATCAACAGAACCTAATAAATTACAAAAACGTACCCTAATAAAAATAAAATATTAATAAATTACAACAATGTATACAAATGTAATTTAACAGCATAATTTCCACATGGTAGCCACACTTCTTCAATTCTTTCAAGTCGAACAAATTTTCAAAAAAGCCATAATCTTCATCACAAAGGTCGTTTCTTTTGCGCACGCGAATAAAATCATTCCCAATTAAACGAGTACCACAGCAGCAGAAAAATGTATCTTTTTGTCGTATTTCATGATGCTCAAAATTATACAAGGTTAGTGCAGAATGCGTTGCTGAACTTCAAAGCAAAATGACAAATCGTCGCAGCATATCGGCTCCCGTGACGAAGGTAATGAGGCAGGCTTCCACAACACACACATTCTTTCGCGAAATAAAACGAACTATAAACGCCAACAAAAATGAACGACTCATCTGAGTGCAATATTTGCGCAACGCAAACTGTAACAGAGAATTCGATTCCGTGATGTAGACTTAGTGACTTAACGAGCCTCGTCTCAGACGAGGGACGATTTTTATGCCAGAAGTATAACAGCACAAAGTGACGCTGGCAGGCAATGCACACCGAAGCGCACGGTCTGCAATCGCGAGAGTTTCTGCTGTATTCCACGCAAAATTCTGTGACGGAAGAGATTAAATATAAGAGACAATAAGTACCTCAGCTTGTGATGCTGATACTGAGTTAACAGAACTTTAAAGTCGCTTGATCTATTTCGACTTCTTAATTTTAAAAGCCAATATTATAACGTAAGTCAGCTGGACTAAGTAAAGTCGACGTATCATTGAAGCCACGTAGCTCATTGTTGCGTTGTGTGACTGATTACTGATTTACAAACATCATGACTGGCTGTCACACGATTTTAGCGATGTGGTTTACCGACTTTATATTTTGCGTGCGGTACAAAAAAAACTATCTCTGCGAAGCGATGAAGAGCATATTCGCAATTATAGCTATACAGGTTTATCTCGAATACTTGCACACGCAAAAACCAACAAAACAAATGTTGGAACTCAACAAGCAAGCAACAATCTCTGGGATCGAAAACAAGTTACACCTGCCAATAAGACACCAAAAATGAAGCTACAAGTGACGTAAATAAGCGAACAAATTAATCAGCACCAAGCACACAAAGTGATAAACATTTAACTGTAATCTGGTAAGGCGCCAAGCATAAAACTGAGACGAAACAAAAACTCGAGTTCATATTCAAGCACTTAGCCCGTCAACGAAGCTGGTAAGCACAACACAAAACAGGACGAGGAGCTGAGATGTGGCTGCAGCAGCGGCGGCGCTCCATTAGCACGGCAGAGCTGCATCTCCAACTCACGAGCAAATGAGGCATAAAAACACACAAAGACCGGGGTCGCGCCAACAAGAGACTCGTCGGGTAACCGTGATACGCATCTCAACAAATCTGACCAGCAAGCTTACAAAATTTGAGGTAAAACTCAAGGACAAATGGCAATGATAATGATTATTATGAATTGTCAGTTGTTGCCACAGATTTTCAATTCAAGTCTTTTAGCTGGGACTCGAGGTTCGGCGCGCACGACATCATCATAATTGCACAGAATCAACATGACAAGCAACACAATTCAGAGTAAGAT
The DNA here is from genome assembly GCA_014220935.1 of Platorchestia sp. MABIK. Lineage (NCBI taxonomy): Eukaryota > Metazoa > Arthropoda > Malacostraca > Amphipoda > Talitridae > Platorchestia > Platorchestia sp. MABIK. Next base: position 33,216 of record JACJUY010004918.1, read on the forward strand.
ACACGTGTGCTGCACGATATCTGTGATGTACAACCATGCAAGGCATAAACATTTTTAAAACTTTTGTGCTTTAGTCAACCCAGCTCATTATGATATTTAACGAGAAATAAATGCGTATGAACAAATATCAACATGAAAATTCAATAATTATTGGTGCTACGTGAAAATTTAGTCTCAGGTGGAAGAGGGAAAGTCTCGTGATAGCACAGCGGCAGCAATATAAAAGTACGCAAGGAGACAATACCCGGAAAAATCGAAATTTGCTCATTACTTCAAATCCTTGAACGCTCCTTGTCCGATCGCTGAAGAAGGACTTGCTTAGACTTACGATGGATACGAGACCAAAGTGCGCACCTTGCGCTTATCTCATCACAGACAAAGAAGACGAAGTAAGAAACAGCAACGGAGACAAGGAATACACTCAAAACAATGAAGTCGCTTCGAGTTAATCAAGTTTTTCTCGCAAGGGTGGAAAATTGGATGGAGAAAACTACATACGGTAGCAGACGAATTGAGTCTTCAAATATGCACTTAAATTTAGAACAAAAAGATCCAAGGACACCATCAAGGAGAGCTATGTCGCCACGGTTCGCAGATTGAAAGCATAAAACTCCTCTTGGCGCTCGAGAAAACTCGTCCTGAGAAAACTCAGATAAAAACGAGAAATGTAAAAACGCAATCCGCAGATACTGACAAGATTTGGCCACAATTTTCAATGCGACTATGTCACTGAAGAGATGTTTTCAAACGCAGTCTCTCACGACGTCAAAACGAATAGTTAATGGAAGCGAATGTTGTGCGAGACAACGAACTTTGAAAAGTAGAGCGAGCATGAACAATCGGACGCCACATTAAGGGTTTAAGAGACTCCTTAAATTGACACAAAGACGTATAAAGCAAGGAAAAGGAGAAAGCCTTGAGAACATAGAGAATGGCATGTGTATTACGATACCCATGTGCGAATATCATCAACTAAGGATCCTTACGCTAAAATATTTTAAAAACCAATGATATTTTTTGTATTATCTTTATTAAAAATAAACTACTTTTCTTTCTTCTTTCTTTCTTTCAGTAACACAAAGGTAAACAGTTGAGAAGGGCCCATGCAACTTGACTGGTAATCTAAGCCAACACTGGTACCACAAAACAAAAACAAGTAGATGATCAGAGGAGCGGGAGCAGGGGACCGGCAACATCCCGAGGAGACCGGGAGCATCAGAGTTCTCTAAGGACTCACTGCCGCAATTACGGCCACAAACGGAAGCTGAGGTCGTCGGGGTCGCTGCACAGCAGACAGCTCCAGGGCCCCAACCTCACAGCCTCCATCGCCAAGTCGGAGTCTTAAAATCTGTCCGTACCCCCGGGTCACTTGCCTGCAACCCTAAGGCCTCGAGATCTTCCTTCTTTACCTCGGGCGTCGAAACCAGCCAGCCCACTACTCTTCTTCCATGGCCGTATCTTAGAGCATTTCTTTGCCCTAAGATGTCTCAACCAGATCAAAATGCATTTTTTGGTCATACTCTAAGATGTCTCGATCAGCTCTGTGCTCATCAAAATGCGTTTTTTTTCGTCATTTTATTTGTGAAATTTTTAAGCTAAAATGAGGTCGTTTCGTGAATAACCTCTTCATGAAACTTCATGGGTGAAACACAAGAGTAAAAAAGTCTTTTCTTGTTTTTATATTTCTTGCTATTACAGACACGACACCTGAAAAGTCCTCCTCGAAGCTCAGTAGATCGATCATAACATTACCCGCACACGTGTGAGGCACGCCCTATACCTAATCCAATGAAGACAGTTTTCAGAATTTCTTGGAAGCACAAAAAAATTAAGGTTCCAAACTCAATAATTTGCAACTTTTCAACCTTTTTTGCTTAAACGTAGCAATCCTTGCTTAACAACAGAGTTTTACGTCCAATTACGAAGAAGTATTCGTAATTCTTAGCTACCACAAACAAGTAGCCAGTACGATCATCAGAGACGTACAATCTCACAAACTGAACGAAATACTACCCTCTCCGAACACGAAAGACACGAACACCCAAACGTCACGCTGCGATTTCCCTGAAACCGGGAGCGAGTTCACAGCCTTCGACACATCCATCAAAAAGGGAGGTGTCGGAGAACTCAACTCCTAATGACTCGTATGTCATTCCACCAAGCGGAACATTTACTGACGGAAATGCTAACGCTGTTTTTCAATGATCCCACCCTGAATCGCTGCTCAAATACGAAGTACAGAAAAATGCGTAGCTCTGGCAGCAAACGCTGAGATGATTTAAGCCATGCCCGGCACCCTGACGAAGCTGAATGTGGAGGCTAATAACGTAAGCATCTTTAGATCTTAATGGCGAAATTTTACCGAGTAGATTATTTCTTCCTTTCTGTGTGCAAGGCATCAAAGCTAAAGAAGAATGAAGTTTAACTCTGTAGTCCATTTAATACAACTTTTACAAAAGCGATTTCGACAGAAGAACAACTGACTTAAAAAATCGGTGTTACTTCGACGAGTGTGTTCAAGCGCATGTCCAACACCCATTGGAAGGTGATTCTAGGTTTCAAAATATGAACAGAAATATTACACTCTGAGAATTATAATACAATGTTTGGTTCGTTGAAGTCCTTGAATGTGTCACGCCAAATCTTGAAGTCCACTAAGACGAGTTCCGTTTTTACTGAGAAAGATAAATTTAGTGAAGAACTTTTAAAATCGAATATCAAACAGGCAAAGGCGTAGGTATTGAAACATCACGAACAAAAACTAACATAACGTCAGAAAACACGCAAAGTAAAGTTGGATAGCGACAGAACAAAAAAAGCGTAGAAAGGAAAATATTTGAAACAGGAGCCATTTTTGAAGCAAGAAATCCGTTCTAGACCAAGCAGAGACGGAAAAAAAGACGGCGATAGGCAATCAGAAAAAGAAAAGCAAGCACTAAGCGGACTCCAAAAAGTGGCTGGTGGCACAGGAGGAGCGGCGCAAAAAGCAGCGGTGCGCCGCATTACCGTAAACAAGAAATGAAAAGCATGACCCGGCGCTAGCTCGAGAGCGGCCACCATAAAAGCTTCTTGCGGCAGAGCGAGACCCTCTTCAACTCTATGGAATAAACTGATGAAATAACAATGCGGTGACCACGCACTGCACCGCCAAAAGACGGACAGCAGCAGAGAGATGGCGTGAAGCAGATCGCGTTCCTTTCATCGTTCATTGATGAAATTCGGCACTTCAAGATTGATGCGTGCACTCGAAGTTGAGGAATGAAGCTCATCGACACTCAAACAGCCCTGACAACAATGATTATGATTGAAATTAAAATCAGTATTGGAATTAAGAAAATAATTGAAACAATTTTCACTTTTGAAATGCATTTCGGTGTCGAAAAGTAGAATGCGGCTGAAATTGTTTTCACGAAAGTGAATTGAAGCACTCATTATGATGAAATTTATTTAGTTAAAATATAATACGCAATAACTCTCTTTTTAGCAATTCGCGTAATTTTCCATAACAAATCTGCTTAAAATGTTCCAAAAAAATAAGGGCGAAGCACCGCACGAGATGGAAAATTAAAGAAGGAAATGAGACGCAGAAATAAGAAATGTACTAGTGCAGGAGGTTGCTTGCGCGGAACTCCGGCTTTCATGCAAGATCGTTCTCAAGTTTTTCCTGATGCAAAACGACCCATCGATGGGTCGTTTGAAAAAATTCTAACAATCATTCAAAATTAATGGTATTGAATAGAACCAGTTAATGTTTAGGATTTATAAAATTTCTAACAACTTTTGAATTTAAATTTGAGTTGAATACTGAACAGTTTAACCCATCGCGGTCAACGTGTTAAGATCAGTGGCAGAAAACGAGGTGGGGAAAATACGCCAAACTGCATAACTAAATCCAAGAGGCGGGAAAATACGCCAAAGTGCCTAATTAAATTCAAGAAGAAGGAAAGTACGCCAAACTGCATAACTAAATACAAGAAGAAGGAAAATACGCCGAAGAGCATAACTTAATCCCAGAGGCGGGAAAATACGCCGAAGTGCCTTACTAAATCCAAGAGGGGAGAAAATACGCCAAAATGCATATTTCAATCCAGACAGAACCGCTTTTCTCCACATGCGTGATTGACACGGTGGAAAATAGCGAGGGTCGCCTGATTGTGTGTTCCCAAAGCAACACTGACGAGGACCGACACCAACATCAGCTCAGGTGTCCTAAGTATTTCCGAAGAGTGCCAAGTTCCCAAGGTTCACTGAATGACATTCGCTCCCAGCGCCCTTCGCCCTTCTAAGGGCGTTAGAGGCATAAAAGATGCAATGTACATCAAATGATTTCCCAGGTGATAAACAAAAATAAGTACAGTCAGACCTTCAATAATCCACCTTTATTTCTGCGAACCTTAACCTATACGGACAAAAATTAGCCCGAAGCTTCTAACTAATCTAATACTTAACCGAGGTTATAACTGGGAATAATTTTTCTATTCGTATAAGTTGAGGTAACCATGAGAAGATATTTTCTACACAAATTCACGAATTCTCAACAACATTATCACAAAACCAGGAACAAGATATCAATTATTGGTGGAATGACAATTTAGAAAAGCAACTAGAGAGGCACAAGACGGTCCCTGGTGTGCCGGTCGTACGTTACGGAGGCACAAGACGGTCCCACCTTGAATCCATGAAATAAAATCATGACTTTTGGCGTTTCTTCTCAAAGGCGTTTTTGCGCTAAAAAAGTCAAGCAAAGTCTCGGGTCTCTCTTGTCAAACGAATGCTCTAAATAAAACGAATCTTTGTTTGTATCCTAGTTCTCCACTCGCGCGTTTGTTACCAAAACTCAAGCCAGCCCAGTGGCCAGCGAGGCAGCCTTGCTTGTCGCAGTTTTGTTGCCAAAAAATCTAGCATAGTCGGGCGTCTTTCTTGGTCGCCGACGACGAACGTAACTAAGGTGTCGGGTTCTTGAGGAGGATCAGGTGCACTCTGGGAAGATTGTCCTGCAGTCGTCTCCTGGGTCTCTTTAGGAGTCATGTTTCTTGTTTCCTGCGCTCTTTTTGGGCCGCCATCCTTTACTTAAAGTGTAGCTGCCGCCTCCGTCCTAAGTAATTGTATGAGCGCCGTACGCCGGCTGGCAGCAAGAAGACTCGCACCTCCCTCAAAAGAGGGCGTCCGACTCGCGGTCTTCACTGAGTCCAGTGGAGTCATCCGTCAATAATCTCTAGCAAGGATTTGACCTGAACGAAAATATTATCTCCGTCAATAAACTTCAGCAAGGATTTGACCTGTACGAAAATATAATCCCCGTCAATAATATTCAGCAAGGATTTGTTATAAATGAAAATAATCGCCATCAATAATCTTCAGCAATGATTTGCTGCCTTTCAACAATTTGACGTTGCGTAAAACGAAAAACTTGCTGTTTCTATCATCCGTAATACGCCAGCAGCGCAAAAACAGAAGAGCAGCGCAAGAATAACAGAGCAGTGCAAGAATAACAGAGCAGTGCAAGAATAACAGAGCAGTGCAAGAATTACAGAGCAATGCAAGAATAACAGAGCAGTGCAAGAATAACAGAGCAGTGCAAGAATAACAGTAGTGCAAGAATTACAGAACAGTGCAAGAATAACAGCCGTGCAAGAATTACAGAACAGTGTAAGAATAAAAGAGCAGTACACGAACAAAATACCAGTACAAGAACAGAGAGCAGTGCAAGACGAACTATAACGTGTGTTTTTTTGCACAACAGACCACTTGATATACGGTAGAGGCATTTGCCTTTTTTGCATCAGATACCAAGTGAGGCATAAAACACAGGATAAAAAGGGAATGTTTATGACGGAAGCATCAGCTCAAACAGCAGAGCAGAGCCCCTGAAAACGTAAAATTGTTTTGCTTTCCTAAAGTGTCATTCAAAATAGCCACGATGAACAACAATAAACTGTTTTCAAAATATTAGTGTGTAGGAAGGGAGAGGGAAAACGACCTGAGCAATGGTAACAGTGAGAGGTGGTAGTTAGGGGCAGGAGTAGAACGTGGCACTTGTAGTTTACCACGTCTACTGCCAATTTACCACTAGGTAAATTGCTCATTTACGTATCGGTGTGAAAGAACATTTCAATTACTTCAACATTTTTTTCGCAAGGGGTTTAAGCAATACGAGGTAAAATATCATTAAGCACCACACTTCTTAGGAAATATACAATTTTTTCGAGCAGTAAAGTCGTTTTTTAAACTCTGCTACTCACAACCTTACTTAACATGAGACCGCTGGACCAGCGGCAGTGGACGTGTAAAGGCCGCAATTGCAGTAAAATGCAGCAGTTGTAGTAAAATGCAGCAGTTGTAGTAAAATGCAGCAGTTGTAGTAAAATGTAGCAGTTGACAGCAACAGTTGCAGTTGACGGCGCCAGGCCCGCACCAGCGGACACTCACAAGACGCAGCGCACGCCAGAGCGGCGAGGCTCAAAAGATCGAACTAAAGACGCACACACACCGGCGCGCGCGTCCCCTCCCCTCAGGCTCTGTGTAGCTCTGCGCCACCCTTTGTAGGCTCCGATACAGCCACCTGAACTCCGCAATTTGTGCAGCGCCGTCACTGCGCATCCTCTGCTCTAATGCCTTCGATGCGTCAGGACTGCATGGCTTCCATCTACGTCCAGACTGGTTTCACTACTTAGGCGTGGGGGGGGCCATCAGAACTGGCCAGTAGCTCCACAACTAGCTTTCATCCTCACTACTGACGCAGAACTGGTCAGCAGAGCCAGAACTGGCTTTCATCATCACTATTGACGTAAAACTGGCCAGTAGTGTCACAACTGGCTTTCATATACACCTACTGACGCAGAACTGGCCAGCCATCCGTGCCACAACGGCGCACTGCCCGCGAGAGGTAGTTGTGTATGCACCTGGACACCGCAGTCAGGATCTGAATGCAGGAGTCCCTCTCACGGCGCTCTCAAAACTCGCCCGTAACGACTTAATCAAATCAGGCCCGTAACTCTGGCTCGCACGCTCCCGCCGCGCCCTGCCGGCTGCTCTGAACACCTCAATTACCGCACACACACTCCAGTCACCGAGACTCCGATCCCACTCACAAGTGCTGCAATCCGCCGCGTTTTGGGACCTGGTCTGGGTAACGGCATGGGTCACGAAACGTTAGTGGGGCAATGGTGCACCTGACGCGTTTTGTGACCAGGCCTAGCTTATGTAAAGGCATGTATCAACGAAATGTTAGTGGAGCAATGGTGCAGCTGAGGCGTTTTGTGACTAGGCCTAGTTTATATAAAGGCATGCGTCATGAAACGTTAGTGGAGCAATGATGCAGCTGAGGCGTTGTGTAACCAGGCTTAGATACAGGCATGAGTCACGAAACCTGGCTAGCGTTAGTGCAGCAATGTTGCAGCTGGGACGTTTTGCGATCAAGACGAGCTAAAGTGGGGCTCATGTATTTGTTGGGTGAGGTCGAAACAAGAATCACGGATATTATTTATCACAGCATTCATTTATACTTCTCTAGCAGTTTAACAACACATGAATCGTACCATACGCAAATTGGAATCATTTTAAGCAGGAAAAAGTTCCCGCGAACTTTTCCCGTTAGACAAACTTGAATGTGAGTTTGGCGATGTGTTCAAGAATTTAGCCATGTCCTAAAAAGTGAAACCTGACCCACATAGAGCACAAGTTCAAAAACGAAAATATGAAAGAAACGATACTTATTGAAATAAAAAATAACATTCAAGCAACATGGAAAGTGAACTCTAATACAATATTCAACAACTGAACACACAGAACCACTGTCGCGTGAATAATTATCAGGCGAGCGCAGGAGCGAGGCTCATCATGAAAATTTAGAAAATCCTGAAAACGTTTTTTCGGGTGAGAGACACTTTCCATCAGGTTTTGTGGCTCTTGTTCGGAGCAGAGGCCATTAATTTGGCTAACTTTGGCAATTGTTCGGTCACTTTTCGACAACCGTGACAGTGCAACATTGACAGATTATTTTCAACTGGTAACCGACGCACGGAAAAGAATCATACCTACAGTGATTATTGGATGAATTTATTTACCTGGTATTTTCTGTGAAGCCGAAATTTCTGAGCATAAAACCTGCAATGCAGTAGCATGACAGGCATGAAAATCCAAGAGGAATAGTGTTGCATAGCGTTCATTAATTGCGTATCATTAATTTCACAACTTTGAGCGTGCATTGTACCGGCTTGCGGCGCACAGCGCTACCAAACTCTTTTCTTTCAAATTAATTCTACCGAACTTGCACATTTTTCATAAGAAATACGAATTATGAGGCAAAAATAGTGCTCACGCGGTGGCAACGAGTAACGCGTTTAATAAATGCCGTAAATGTAGAACGATATTAGTTTTGACGAGTTTGGCTTAGCATAAAACGCATTGATTAGATGCGTGTCATATCTACAACTTCAAGAGAGGTAAGGTCGACAAGAACACACAGTTTTTTCCCTGCGCACTAAATAAAATGAACCACACGAGCGGTTCACACACAGCTGGCAAGAACAACACACGCCAATCCTCTCACATCTCCAAAGAAGGCGGCGTCGCGAGCAAGATTTCCGTACTCCGCGTCCTCTCTTTGTTTAATCCTGAGTTTCTCACTTTTATGCGCTCACTCCATGATAAATGCAGGAAGCCCGAACGCATCTCATGCACTTTCTTCACTAACATTCCCAGCCATAAAGATCACTCATTTAACGAGCGTGCTTCCCTCTAATTGCCAACACTTCAAACGCCCTTTGTCCACCGATGCTTAAAATCACAGAGAGAAGAATCTGGCCTCCTGTGACTCTCGGCGTGAGGATGGAGGGTCGTCTGATAAGTGTACTGAGAAAATTCAGGTCTAATCAACGCACTGACAGAGGTCGGGTCTAATCAACTCGCTGACAGAAGTCGGGTCTAATCAACGCACTGACAGAGGTCGGGTCTAATCAACGCACTGACAGAAGTCGGGTCTAATCAACGCACTGACAGAAGTTAGGTCTTATCAATACACTGAGAGAAGTCGGGTCTTATCAATACACTGACAGAAGTCGGGTCTAATCAACGCACTGACAGAAGTTAGGTCTTATCAATGCACTGAGAGAAGTCGGGTCTCATCAATACACTGAGGGAAGTCGGGTCTCATCAATACACTGAGGGAAGTCGGGTCTCATCAATACACTGGGAGAAGTCGGGTC
>JACJUY010004918.1:42456-63126 GCA_014220935.1 Platorchestia sp. MABIK
GGAAGTCGGGTCTCATCAATACACTGAGGGAAGTCGGGTCTCATCAATACACTGAGGGAAGTCGGGTCTCATCAATACACTGAGGGAAGTCGGGTCTCATCAATACACTGAGAGGAGTCAGGTCTCATCAATACACTGAGGGAAGTCAGGTCTTATCAATACACTGGGAGAAGTCAGGTCTAATTATACACCGGGAGGAGTCAGGTCTCATTAATACACAGAATGAAATCGAGCGTAATCGCAGCTAAGAGCGAAAGCTGGTCTCATCAATGCATGATGCGAAGTCATGTTTATCTAAGCGAGAGGCACAAGCTCCGCGGCAGCTGCACTGACGCAACCGTTCCTTAGTTCGTACAGGTATTTTTGTGCAGACTTTAGCAGCGCTGTGCTGCGTAAGGCCCATTTCACACAGAGCTCATGTGAGCTTGTTAGATGCTGCTTTGCTAGCTCAGTGTGAAATGCGCCTAAGTTAAGAGCACAAGCTGGCTTCATCAAACGTTCCGGAAGCACTAGCACAGATTAGATGTTAGTTCAACACGTTGCTTGCGATACGACCCATCGATGGTTCGTTAAAAAATTTTTAACAATGAATTTGAACTTCAAGGGAATTCAAGGAAAGCAAGTCTCCCTATACAACGACAACAATTAAGGAAAAAATATTTCGAGATAGTTTATTCAATTCTAGCAGATTACATTTGAATATGACATCAAGAACCCAAACTAAGCATTTCTCAAGAGTGAGAAACAAGAACAAAAATAAAATGACTTCAAGAAAGATAAGAGGGTTGAGATTCTGGAGCTTGAAAATAGGTCACATAAAATTGAAGCTCATTTTAGAAACGCACACCGTAACTCAATTGAAATGAATGGTTCTTTCGGGGATGATCAATGCTTCTACTTTTTCTCGCTTAAGCAAGAACTGCTTAAATTCGAGCTAGAAATAATAGCAGCACATACATTCAGAGCTTTGAAGGTGTCATGAGCACCGGTCCTGAGCGGAAGAATTTCTCTCGGCGGTGGCGGAGCTCGGTGACACGGAGAGAGGGCTGGTCAGAAGAAGACCCTCGCTTAGGTTTTCTATGCTCTGCTTTTCCTATTTTAAAACGATTCATTATTACAAATTTGTTTTAGCTTCCCATGCAGCAACAGAGATGTTCAAATAGAGGAGATACTTTGTTTTTCCTATTTTAAAAGATTGATTATTATTATTTTTAGCCTCCCTTGCCCCAACAAAGATGTTCAAACAGAGGAGGGATGAAGGCACCATTTAGTATGGAATTAAGGGAAGAAATAAGGCCAATCTTAACATTTTCTCGCTCTAGTAACCTTTTCGAAACAAAACGTTCCAATTTTTTATAGTTAAACCCAAATTTGAGAATTTAACGCAATACCACAAGTGACAACCGTGCGACTATTATGGATGTTAATAATCTCTTCTTCGGTAATTCTGAACATCCGCTGAGCCAAAATTTCCTGTCTAAGGACTACCGCAGTCGTTTACGGCCGGGCGATCCGAAACCCAACGTCAAAATTTAACTATTCAGGTCATCCGCTCGTGAGCCAGATAGCGAAATCTATAACTTTTAACGATTTCTTCAACGTTAAAACATAGACTACAAGTTCAGGTTAGCTTCAGTTGGAACAAGAGGACTAATGCTGGATAAGTTAGGATTTGGGTCTTCTATATTATAAATAATGGACATGAGCCGGTAACCTTGAAGCGACAATAAGAAAAATCGTTATTGTTTTAAAATCAGTTCGTTTAAGGCGAACTAGCCTCATCAAAGGCGATCGATCACTAGAAAGTAAAGGGAAGGGACCATTTAGAATGGACTGTAATTATTAGGAGTTCGATGCACAAAGTGCGTTCCAATAGAGAATACCCTACGCACAGAAACAGCAAGCCAAAGCGGAAGAGATAGCAGAAAAGACAAGAACTGTAAGAAGCGAAGTGGGCTCGAAAGACAGAAGTCCCGAAGGCCGATCTATAACTGAGGTAACCTAACAGTATTCCCCTGAGGACGCCAGTCTGCACAGCGAACGATAAACGGAAAACGCAACCGTACACTGGAGCTTTTGCAAGGGCTGGCTGTGGCAGTGTATCGAGAAATGAGAGTTGTGTAAGTTAGTGTAAGTCTCCCTTACTGCAACCAAGGTGTTTCAAAGAGAAGACGAATGAAGGTGGCATTTAGTATGGAGTTAAGGGACCGGAGAAATTATTATCTATTCGCAAGGTATGTTCCCACAAAATATCCCCTGCGCTTAGGAACAATAATTTAGGAAATAAGTACATGAAACAAGATAAAAGTTGAAGAACTAGTCAGGGATGAAAAACAGGACAGCAGTGAATCGAAAAAGATGGTCCGTAACAAAACAAGAACCTATTTCATTTCAACAAAAGAAGGCTTATCTAATCTTCAGCTCGGGACCTCACATTTTCCACCAGGGAACGCTAATTCCGATTGCTACAATAGTAGTTTTCCTTTCCTTGATGGGCACGTGCTCATGAAGAAATGCGTGAGTGTTCCCTGCAATTACGAGTTTTGTGCACACGTATTCCAAGTTGTGCTTAATTTGTTTGAAAAACCACTCACGATTTGTTTTAAAACTATTTGGAATACCAAAGCATTTCGTGTATACAGTATATACTGGTGAATGATAACGTATTGGTCTCGCAAGAAAAGTCATGCAGTACGCGAACTTCAAACGGCTTCCGTCGAGTGAAAAATACCAAATTCATTTTCCAACAGAGGTACAAAATAAGATGCAGAAGAAAGTATTCTGACCCGCACTTTATGCTCCAACGATCCGCTCAGCATGTTCTATTTGGGCACTGGGTGCGATCTATGACTATATATAAATATAATGGGCGGCCTAGCAACAAGCCTACATTGAGCAAGCTTTCCTTCAAATGAACCTGGAACTCTGCCTTTCTTGAATAAACAAATTCTTCCCTCTTGTGGTAACTTTGCAAAATTTTGCCGATCATTTTTTGCACAAAAATATTTTTCGTCTTCGTTTTTTCACCATTCACCATTTCTACGGAATTTTTTTTTACGAATTGATGCAACTTTCGCCAAAAAACAAGAAATTTGTTACAGAGTAACATAAAACACTTTCTAATACATTCACATAAGTTGAGCGAGCTTCCTTTTGAGAAATTCCAGAGGTTCTACAGAGGTTTTTATAATGGTTTTCGTGAGCGAAATTACATTTTAAACCAGTCCAGAGACTGATGGAGATTTGAACTTGAATCTTCCCGCGAGAAAACGAAAACAAGAAGGTTTCACGTTAAAACCAAACTGTGTTAGATGGGAAAAAGTTGCCAGGAAAACTGAAAGAAACGTAAAGAAAATTGTTTATGAGTACCGATATTCAGATGAAACGACACACAGCGACTGATTTTTGCCACCGAGCGTTGGTCACGAGGCACCGCGGCCGAGAAGATAGAGGCTAGCGCCATAACTTCAGAGTTAGCCAACGCACAAATTTGACGAATCAACGGCAACATTTAATGAGCTTGTGACAATTTGTTAATGGAATAATCCTGCGACCAGCAGGCGAGCCCGACATCAAAGCTCGGGATACGTTGTTCTCAAGGTTAATCACGAGTCCAGGCGGAAGACTACTTGAAGATGTACTTTTTGCAGTCGTTTCTTAGAAATTCACAAGAACATTTTCACTCTTTGTACGATACTAAAATTAAGTAGAAAATAGAAGCACTGATAGTTCATAAAATACAGTTAGTTATCCAAAATGGTCATCAGAACGCGAGTGATCAGCCTACAACTTGGAAAAAACCTTACTTTGCGCTAAACTAATGGCATTTCTATCGTGTCAAGTCCAGGGCATTTTCTACGAATCTATCATCAGTAATTATAAGTAGTATAAGTAATTTATTAAACATAAAAATAACCCAAATACACGATGAGTAATTCACTGAACTGAAATTTACCACGGAAAATAAGATCGTAGCAACAAAGTACATCCTACGCTTCCCGCAATTACCCAGCGGAGAACCAAAAATAAAAGAAGGCCACCACTTGTATGCAGATTAAGCAAAATTGTCTTCCAAGATGGCTTCCCTAACACGCACCCATCTTCAAGAAAAAAACATCGTGGCTCTAGAAAAGCCAGTTAATCAGGAAGTCAGAGTGTAAAACCTTTGATCTCAAACACAAAAACACAGCGAGGATAACCGCAAGGAAACGGGGGAATAAACAACTTGTTTTCTCCACAACAAGGGAAGCGCTAGCCAAAGAAATACGTGCTGTGGCTCAGGAGACGCTCGCGACGCAAAATTTCAGTAAGGAGATGAAATGGAGCTCATTTTCAGCACAAAAGCGCGAGACTTTTACCCCCCTCAGCCCAGCTGCGGCGCACTAATCATAAAAATTGAAGAAAATGCTTGATACAATTATGCAAATAGAGCTCAATAGAGGCACGGAAAAGAACACGACGACAGTGAGTTGACGCACGTGATAAAATGAGCACTCAACGTCCCAAGAATAAATATGAACTGAATTTCCAGTTTCAGAACTAGAACGTGACCCCGTCCGTTGTGAGAGACGATGTAGTATAAGTTACTCGCACAATTTACAATCGTGGAGGAAATTTATTGACCGATGCGAGAGTTCTTTGCATCAGTCAATATTTTCATTATGACAAAGTTTGCACCGCAAACAATTTGTCATCTCTTTCGTCCTTTTTATGTTATTACTCTCATGTACTATTTTGAATCTAGAAAAAAATTAAGTTATTTGAGTTGATCTTTACAATGGAACTCAGCAAGGATTTCGAGTAAGGCGCCTATTAAGCGCAACATTTTGGAGTTTCGTTTGTAACGATAGTTCCCAATAAAAGACGCACAAGTATCTTTAGCGGACGAAGAACGGGTAGGGAAATGCAGGAGTAACGAAAACGAATACACTCGAGCTTGAAATCGGTTGCCCGAACACCGGCCTCTCCTATGCCACGGACACTACTAAAATTAAGGTTAGAGGCAAAGGAGACTCCATTGAAACAAAGAAAATCTTGCAACGAGCATTGTAGATTCCGTAGTTAGTAAACAAGGACATTGACAAGGACAGACAGTGTCACTAATATTATTTCAGCACCTAATTTTAAAAAGGAGTTCATAAATACTGCATGTCCGCCGAAGAGAGAAAGAGAAACGTCAAGAAAAGGTAGACCAAATTTTATAACATAATCATCTCGCGCAGAATGTATTTCTGCTTCTTGGAAAGAAATTGAACACGATACACAAGTGAAAAAACTTTGTTTGAAACCGAAGTAGAGAAGAGACTCATAACTGCGGTCAAAAACAGGGATTTCAGCATGTAACACACCAGCAAAGCAAATAATAAGATACAAAGCATCGACATCGCTTCCATATGAATACATTGTTCCATCCCTACGAAAAAAAGATGTTATTTCTGCGAAGGTTAATAGAGACAGGCATGAGAGCGGAAAACACTTCTACCGTGATTGACGCGCGAAGAAAATTTGACAAAATACTGAGAGTGATCGAGCTGGTTCAACAAGGCCTACCGTTACTATGCACAGAACATTATTATGAAACCGTTTTGCCCTGCACCCATCAGCCTTGAATAAGAAGCGTGCACTAGAAGACAAGGATTTATCAACGAAATGATGGACATGAGAATACACCGGAACGATGGAAGTGGTAGAACGGTAGTGGAATAATGAAGAAATTTCTGCGAAAATTGCAATTTTGTCAACGAAGTTTGGGACACAAATCGGGGATCAAAGGCCCTTGAAAGTTCATTTTCTCTGAACTGTTTTACTCCCCAAATGATGAAAAGAAAACAGCGTGAGTTGAAATGTATCTCTAAAGTCTGGAATGAAGGACAAATTTAGATTATAAGCGCGGTATTTGCAGCGATCGATTTGAATGAACCGAAACTGTAATAACGAGATATGCATGCAATTCTCACACCTCATCGACTTGAAGTGAAGAATAAGAACCACCTGCAGTAAAGTCGACGTCCCAAGAATGAATAAGTTTATAAATCACGATCCGATAAATTCAGAACGGACGCTTTCAGGCAACAATGGCAGCGTAGAACATTCCAGCGATAGGGCGAGCTAAATCTAGCACGAATACAGTACAGTAAAAGTTATGGCTGACAAACTAATAACTCGTTGCCCAGCCATAATATTAATTAGCGCCGGCAACATTAACACACATTTCAGCAGTGGCTTGGCTCGCGACAAGAGATACGGACGCACGACACTTAAGGTACATTGATAACTTTAGGCACCACGTATACAAGTTACGTCGATGGTTAGCACACTACGCACCAACACAGGTCAGTGCGCAGAGCTGCCGAACCCACATCAGTAAGGGAACTTCGCTGGAAGCACCGTGCAAAAGAAGCAGCAACAGCTACAGCAGCAGTAGCAGCAACAGCAGTAGCAGCAACAGCAACAGCAACAGCAGTAGCAGCAACAGCAACAGCAACGGCAGTAGCAGCAACGGCAGTAGCAGCAACGGCAGTAGCAGCAACGGCAGTAGCAGCAACGGCAGTAGCAGCAACGGCAGTAGCAGCAACGGCAGTAGCAGCAACGGCAGTAGCAGCAACGGCAGTAGCAGCAACAGCAGTAGCAGCGACAGCAGCAGATATAAGGGTCACCGCTACATAATGTAAGGCGGGACAGCACCTCCCCTCACAGCCCAGCTACTTACAGGAGGCTCCTTCCATTGTGATGAACTCGTGAACTCCAATTTCGGAGTAACTCAGTTTGGCAAAATGCCTAATAACAAGAACAGAGACTTCATACAGGCATGTTTCCCGAAACATCAATGTTGTTATTTCGCACAGAAGGAGCGACTTCGTGTCTTTGAGGTCCGCAGGTAATTCAATTCGAGCCAAGCTTGAACGTTTTGCAGAGATGCGTATAAATATCTTAGTACTCTCGACCTCCAATACGGCCTACCTAAATGTCAGAATAAGATGCTGTACGAACGCTATCGCCATTAATGATACACTAAATGTTGTTCAGTAATATCTTACGCGTAGTTAAACACACACCAAGGCGTCGATATTGGCAAACGTATTCGCTGTTGGTGTATGTTGAACGGGAAGCTTTTCATTGCAGCCGCTGTAGTGTAGCAGCTTCAGTGCTTTGGTCATCAAGACAAAAAAAGATCGGCCAGAAAATGTTTCAGAAAATCGACGCAAATCTGTCAAAATCGAATAACATCTTCCCACTATAAGAGGCTTACGGAAGTACGTGTTTTGCCCGCGCATATAACGCAGTTCTCACAGGGAACATCAGTCCTCTCTGTTTCATAACGCATATCCACAAAGCTGTCAAAATGTTTTTTGAGTGAGGTTTATGGAGCAAAAAATCGTGTACGGACGTTGATAGTCTGAAACTATTAACCCTCTCATATTATTTCGACGCAGAGGTTTCCGAAGATCGTTTATTTCAGAGTTTGCTTCCAAAATTCTCAGTGAGCTGAAATAGCCGAAAAATTGTGCGAATTTATTCAACCTTTAATTTGCGCTTTCAATTCAGTTCTCCTAATCTATACCTGAAAGTTTAAGCGAGTTTCGTTCTCCCCTCACACTGCTAAGAAAAGCCTGGCTTGCTGGTGCGACTGTTACATTAAAAGCTCATGTCCTAAATCTAAAATTACATTAAAAGCTGTTGTCCTAAATCTAAAATTACATTAAAAGCTGTTGTCCTAAATCTAAAATTACATTAAAAGCTGTTGTCCTAAATCTAAAAATAACGCACCCTCACGTCGTTCTCAACAAAAACACGTGTTTTTCGGGCGTGCCTGACATCTTTCATTTCTTTAGCCATCAAATTCTTCGATGTTCAAATTCTTTCAATTCGCTGAAATGATTTTTTCTAGCACCGTTGGTTGACGTCTTCTAATTTAATACCAGGAGCCTTCTACCAATACCCCTGTGTTTTTTTCTTCACTCGCCTTGCCACACCGGAACAAGTGTTTAAATTTTCATCTCGAAGCTACTCGTTCCCTCCAGTGGGCCCAGTTGCTGAAGCCTCTCTTCTCTTGCACCAGGACACGGATTTCATTATTCACAACAGTAAACCGAGTAAGTGACCTACTTTTACTCAGTCTCCAGTAGCTGTAATCAGAAAATTTCACGAATAACACCGGCTACACAAGCACCTAAATTATCAACGTTTGCACACCCCACCGCATACACCAGCACACAACACAGCATGCGTCACTCACACAAACATTCCACGCAGTAGCATACTCCACATACCACGCACCATCACATAACACCCACAGCAGCACACTGCATGCACCACACACCAACCATCACAACACACCCAGCAGCATCAGACCACAACACGCGACACACACCACAACCACCACTACATCAGCGACAGCGAGGGCGGACAACAAGAGAAGTATCAGGAGCACGCAACACACAACACACAGAGCAGCACCACACCACAACCACCACGACACACACCACAACACACAGAGGCGGCAGCGAGGAGGGCGAGCAACAAGAGCAGCAGCATCACCAGGAGCACGCGGAGGAGCAGCATGAGCTCGCACGGAGCATGTGTCCTGCAAGCAAGTGGGCCATCTCCTTTATTCCCGCGGCTTAGACAAGCCCACACGCCTCGCACGGCGCTCTGCATCTCGCGGCTCTGCACTGCCTCGTGCTGTGCTGTGGCACCTGCACTGCCTGGTGCTGTGCTGGCACCTGCACTGCCTCGTGCTGTGCTGGCACCTGCACTGCCTGGTGCTGTGCTGGCACCTGCACTGCCTGGTGCTGTGCTGGCACCTGCACTGCCTGGTGCTGTGCTGGCACCTGCACTGCCTGGTGCTGTGCTGGCACCTGCACTGCCTGTGCTGTGGCACCTGCACTGCCTGTGTTGTGGCACCTACACAGCAGATCTTTTGAAGATCTGCAAGCTATAATTCTATTCTTAAAATAAACGAGAACTCGTACCAGCGACGGGAGTCACGTAGAGATACGCGAGGTCGGCACCACTAATGTCGCATTGTTGCGCTCTAATTAGTTGCCACTTACATCGCGTAGTCCAGCGAGCAGCAGGGATAACTAGGCCGCATGTATGACATGTCATAACGGCATGTATGACAGGTCGTAACGGAATGTATGACAGGTCATAACGGCATGTATGACAGGTCGTAACGGAATGTATGACAGGTCGTAACGGAATGTATGACAGGTCGTAACGGCATGTATGACAGGTCGTAACGGAATGTATGAAAGGTCGTAACGGCATGTATGACAGGTCGTAACGGCATGTATGACACGTCGTAACGGCATGTATGACATGTCGTAACGGCATGTATGACATGTAACGGCATGTATGACATGTAACGGCATGCATGACAGCCCAAACGGCATGTGTGACATGTAACGGCATGCATGACAGCCGTAACGGCATGTATGACATGTAACGGCATGCATGACAGCGGTAATGGCATGTATGACATGTCGTAACGGCATGTATGACATGTAATGATGCCTCTGTATCAGTTGATTGCTAACTCAGATCCGCTATTCTAAGTTTCACAGCTACCAGCGCTGAGGAACAAGGAGGTTGGTAATGAAGCTCTAATAAGTGTAACGTTGCCATGGAGCTCAGTGCCATATTTCAGTTCAACATCGACGGTTATAGGAGTCCAGGAACGGGAAAGCAGCGCAAAGAACAATCAAACTATAGAATTAAGACCACACTGTAAGAATAATAGGAAAACATCAAAATATCAACAAAAATGTCAAAAACGCATCAATTTTTCACTCAAAATGAAAACATTTCTTGAAAATATCTCGAATAGTAAAAATGAGTACCGGGATAAAATATTGATTCACACAAGCGATGTCATGCATAAATTCTCATTTTCTCGGGTATATTCGTATTTATCTGGACAATAATGTTATCGTACGCATATAAATTCTCATTAGTTTCGGGTACATTAGCATTAATTGTCTTGACAATAATGTCATCATGTGCTTCATGTTCCTCACGCCACCCCACAATCCCCATATTAAAATAAAAACAGTGGAGACCCGCATTCAACGGCCGCTTGTGTTCGCTGTAAGCGGAAGAAGCGGAGCGTCCTGCTCTTGTGATGATGATGTCAGGCAGCTCACACTTGACTGCTGATGGAACTCATTTATTGGTGAAATGTAGCTCCAGGTGTAACCAAGTGTGGCGGTGCGCTACTTGACGCATGCACGCCCTGGTGTGAGTCACAATGCACTGTTTGTTGGTGAAATGCACGCCTTGGTGTGAGTTCCAATGCACTGTTTGTTGGTGAAATGCACGCCCTGGTGTGAGTTCCAATGCACTGTGTGTTGGTGAAATGCACGCCTTGGTGTGAGTTCCAATGCACTGTTTGTTGGTGAAATGCACGCCCTGGTGTGAGTTCCAATGCACTGTTTGTTGGTGAAATGCACGCCCTGGTGTGAGTTCCAATGCACTGTTTGTTGGTGAAATGCACGCCCTGGTGTGAGTTCCAATGCACTGTTTGTTGGTGAAATACCATCTTCAGTGTACCCATGAATTAGAGTGTGCTACTTACTAATGAAATACAGACTTCGGTGTAACAATAAATTAGAGTGCACTACTAACTGATGAAATAACGCTCTATTGAACTTCTCGCGCAAAACTAAACGTGTGAGTAACACTGAGCAATCTAATCAAAAGCTCCTGCCAGTGTCAGCTCAGTGTAACACAACGCAGATGAGGGCAGAATCCAATGAGGGCAGAATCCAATGAGGGCAGAATCCAATGAGGGCAGAATCCAATGAGGGCAGAATCCAATGAGGGCAGAATCCAATGAGGGCAGAATCCAATGAGGGCAGAATCCAATGAGGGCAGAATCCACACCACCTCCGCACAGAACGCAGCGAGTTAATCATTGCTGCCACGCAGTGTTCATCAAAAGACCAGCAGCTCGATACAATTAGCACACTTCAAAATATTTCAAGAGGAATTCCATTCTCATTAAATGCGGTCGAGCTGCTGGGTGGAGAGAGCAAAAAGGCTTGCATAACAAGATTGGATTAGTTTGCATGCGAGCTGGCGCCACAATTGTGTTATTACAATGGCATCCGTGAACGCAGCCCGAGATAAAAATAATTAAGGCTTACAGTTGTGAAAAACGCTAATTCATTGAGGAATCAAAGAAGATTTTAAATTAATTAGCAGGGTCATTAAAATCAGTCAATTAGGTACGGGAATGTGTCTACGAGACTCGCACGGCAAACCAGCTATCCTATCCTATAAATGAAAAATCATAGAATATTTTTTACCAACATTAAAAAATTCAAGATTACATACAAACTCAAGCTATATTTTTGTGCTGGCCCCTGCTTCCAACATTTAAAAAAATCCAAGATTACACACAAAATCCCCTTATGTTTTTGCGCTGGCACCTACAACATATATTCAATAACTTTTAGATTACATGCAAAATCGAGCTATACTTTTGCCCTGGCATCTACAACCAACATTATGTGCTGGCACCCGGGTATTCATATGCAGACGTACTGGTGATCGGTACATAGGCGCTGATTTAACGACTTAATGCTAAGACGATCGCACAACTAATGAATTAACAGTGAATTAACCAATAAATCAACAGTGAATCAAATAATGAATCAATAGTGAATCAAATAGTGAATTAATAGTGAATCAAATAATGAATCAATAGTGAATCAAATAGTGAATTAATAGTGAATCAAATAATGAATAAATGGTAGATCAAATAATATATTAATAGTGAATCAAATAATGAATTAACAGTGAATCAAATTTTAAATTAACAGTGAATCAAATAATAAATTAACAGTGAATCAAATAATAAATTAACAGTGAATAAAGTAATGAATTAACAGTGAATTATCTAATAAATTAATAGTGAATTAACTGATAAATAAAAATTGATTCAACTTATAAATTTATAGCGGACCCTCGCGTTAAAATCTCACACGAACCTCCCCTGCCTCGCATGAAGTTCTTCCCAGCTATTCATAACTTGAACCCTACATCGTATTATTCGACTAATCTTCTATGCTCTATCTTGATAACTTTCAAGTAACCGTTTAAGCTTGAACAACTTCCAGAATACCTTATATCTTTACTAGTTGATGTTCACAGAAGATGATGTAAGAAGCCAGAGTATCGATCGACTCGTGCTGTATTGGTAAAACACTCGAGGAGAACTTGAGCCACGCCTACACACAAATGCAAGCCTTTAATTTGATGCTGAGACTCTCTCAACGAGTGGCAGGCGAGTGTCGCGTTGATGACATAGAGACACCAGCTAACCGAAAAATCATGGTTCGTAACATAACAAAACAAAAACCCTCTTCTATTTCTGACAAAACAAAAAACCTATTCCATTTTTAACAAAACAAAAAACCAAATCGATTTCTGACAAAACAAAAACCTATTCTATTTCAACGAACGAAAGGTCTTCCTTCATTTCGGGACCAAGTATCTTCCCCCTGGATGCGACAATTCCCAAATACAATAGCTGCATCCCCAGTAGGAGTGACACAAGGATAGCACTTATCCTCTGCCAAAATTCACGACGAGGTGAGCCCTTTATTGTCTAATAAATCATGCGTTCTTTTCTCACTCAGATAGATCATTGACCTTTTTCAAACGAACGCCATGATGCACGGACTTCATATTCTCCGGGATATTCCTCTTTGTAAAACTGCGATTAATTTGTTTTCGCTGTCTTCCTATTACATGCATTTTTAATTAAAAATTGGAAAACACGCCGCTTTGATGAGAATTAAGGCCTGTCCTCTAGCGAGCGCGACGATGTAAACTGATCACATAACTCGCTAAAATGATGGACGCTTCTCGAAAATTGGTCGGGATTGTTCTTCAATAATTTTCTCAGAGCAAGGTTCGGATAAAAATAAATAACGTCAACTGCGAGAGAACGAAATAATTTTTGGCTCTTCTCAGGTCCGGTAGCACACGTCCACCTACAAATTTTCGTTTATCAACTCGTAACTTTTTTTTCAAACTTAGAGCTGATTCCTTAAATGAGATACAGCCTCAAATAAACGTCGTTTTCGACGAGGAAAAGCTACTCTGGGGCAATGTCCAAGGAATCAGTGTGATATATTGCTGAACAGAATCAAACACCGCCGAGTTACACGCTTCACAATTTCAAAATAAGAATCACTGCAGCACTGAAATAAACTGCTGTAGAAGTATTAGACAACCTCCTTTCCCCAATAAAAAAGAGGTATAACCTGAATGAGACAATCATCAGCCAAGGCTTGAGCCGCCATGTCACTGAGGCAGAATTCTTTCTGCTCTTGTAACGCAGGAAGAATCAGGCAGCGTTCATACGGAAGTAAGAATCAAAGCTCGAGCTGAACTAAAACTTTGTATTCCCATTGGAGGCAGCGGCTGGTGTGCGCCCCGGGTAGAAATATAGAAATGAACACAGCACAAAAACTGGCGTTCCATTCGCACCCGGACAACAGCAATCCTAGTTTAAAGAGTTCACGATAGCTCAATTTGGCCGGAATTGAACTGGATCTTGTACGTTCGGTGCTCGCGTCGCCGCCAGAGATATAGTGTATTATTTCATAGTCTTTGCGCAATGGAGGAAGTCCAGCGTAATGGGTGCACAAGCAGGCATATGCAGGTGTTGTGTAGGCTTGCTTTAATGGCATTAAAAGACCAAGTAACACGCGTTTAGCAAACTTGAGGTACATAGCACATGCACTTGCGATGTAGGGTCTCCGTAAGCGCCGTAGATGCACCAGTCAATCATAAAATAGATCTTGTCATGTATTGAATACGAGGCAAAGTTCAATGCCAAATACATCTGACTGATAGAAAGGCTTCCACAAACTAAATCTACACATAAGAAGATGCTACAAATTAAACGCAACGTCGCGAACATCCCATTCCATGATCAATATCATCAAAATCATGAAGACCGTCAGCGCAAGCATCATCAGGAAGCAAACATGGAAGTAAATAACATCTGTAGCTATGTTAGAAGCAACTTTCGCTGGGCAAGCCAACACCGTCTAGAAAGCAGGATGCATTCATAAAATATTCATAAAATATTCATAAAATATTCATAAAATAGACAAAAGACACAGAGACAACTCAGCAGAAACACACCAATTGAGACACAGAGACAACTCAGCAGAAACACACCAATTGAGACACAGAGACAACTCAGCAGAAACGCACCAAATGAGACACAGAGACAACTCAGCAGAAACACACCAAATGAGACACAGAGACAACTCAGCAGAAACGCACCAAATGAGACACAGAGACAACTCAGCAGAAACACACCAAATGAGACACAGACAACTCAGCAGAAACACACCAAATGAGACACAGAAACAACTCAGCAGAAACACACCAAATAAGAAACAACTTAGCAGAAACACACCAAATAAGACACAACGGGCAGCGACTGCGAGTTCATAGATGCATCTTTTTACCTCCTGAGAATATCAATTATTCGAAGTGATCGCACGCAATCTCCGGCATCGTTAATGCTTTCGATCGAAATTTGCACCTGCACGCAACCGTTCTCGGACAGAAAATTAATTCCGATTTGTCGAGTGTAACTGAAGGGGGCGATGAGCATTAGCTGATTGCGCGAGATGCAACATCGCCGCGCCGACGCTCTTCACCACAACTCCAATAATAATAATAATCATGGTAATAATAATATTCATCATAGTAAAACTAAAAACTATAATGTCGCGAACTACGGCAACAAAACACAGAAAATTATCGCCCAGTAGATCGAATGACGATCAAAACAAGATAAATTGAATGATTATGATAGATCAAATGAGTTAGTTTAAGCCTCCCTAACCGCAACACAGGCGTTCCAAAGAGAGGAAGGAGGAAGGCACCATTAAGTATGGTCTTCTTAAGAGAACGCGGAATTTATGCACTAGGTGCATAGAAACAGTAAGTTGAAAAAGAAGTTCATGAAACAAGATAAAAGTTGAAGATGAAAGTAGTAGGTGCTGAAAAGCAGGATAGCAATGGACCGAAAAAATATGGTCCGTAACTGAGCAAAAAAAAATTTCTTGAACAAAAGAAGGCTACCTAACCTTTAGCATGATACCTCACTTATTCCCCCTGGGAGCGTCAATTCCCACAGACATGTAGAATAGTTGTATCTCCCCAAGGAGAATGATTACGATAAAGACAGACAAAAGATATAAGCACAATCGAGACTTCAATTTATGACTAAGAAAAACAAAAGATATAAGCACAATCGAGACTTCAATTTATGATTAAGAAAGACAAAAGATATCAGCACAATTGAAACTCCAATGACGCGATTAAGACGTCATAAGCACATCAACTCCCACCTGCTGCTGCTGTTTAGATTAGCTCATCACAAACGAGCTCGAGATTCCAACCAACGGGAAAATACAACTCGAAAGCTTCCTCAAAGTGTCGCAAAATAGATTCATTGGAATTATATGAATCCATCTTGAGGCCACTAAAATTGAGCACTGCTACGAACCAAATTCATCAGAATTACTTGAATCGAGCATGTGTTGTAAAATTGAGCAGCGCTGCAAAGTAAATTCATCAGAATCATTTCAATCGAACTCCAGTCGCTGAAAACAAGCGTGCGACTTGAGAACGACATATTTCGAAGCGTGCAGGTGTGCAGACGATGCAACTGTGCTGTTCGGAATACATTGGAATTGTGAAGCAAGAGAATAATCATTCCTACATTTACACAAAATTATCATTGTTATCGTACATAACATAAAAAAATAAATGTAAAAATTTGCAACCTGTCTCCTCACAAACATTACTCATGATCACCTACAGCTTTTGACGGTTGACACTATGACATGACCAGAGGTGAAGTCACCGCGAGGCACTTCAGAGCGTCAGACGCGTTTCACCGAGAGGCGTCCGCACAAACCAAAGCACATCCACGCAGAGTTTGCTCGCGATTAAAGCCGCAGTTGTGAGGCTCTGAGCCCTGGTACCCGTGCTGTTACCTGTACCAGTCTTGTTGCCTGTACCAGTCATGTTGCCTGTACCAGTCTTGTTGCCTGTACCAGTCTTGTTGCCTGTACCAGTCTTGTTGCCTGTACCAGTCTTGTTGCCTGTACCAGTCTTGTTGCCTGTACCAGTCTTGTTGCCTGTACCAGTCTTGTTGCCTGTACCAGTCTTGTTACCTGTACCAGTCTTGTTACCTGTACCAGTCTTGTTGCCTGTATCCTGTTACCTGTACCGGCCTGGCGCACGCAAGTTTGTGACACTACTTACCTAGTCACCTGTCCGTCTGTTTGTCTGACCTTCAGTTTGTCTGTCTGACTGTCCGTCTGTTTGACTGACTGTCAGTCCGTGTGACTGACTGTTTGTCCGTCTGTTTGACTGACTGACTGTCTGTATGACTGACTGACTGTCTGTATGACTGACTGACTGTCAGACTGTGTGACTGACTGAATGACTGTCAGTCTGTCTTTCTGTCTGCCTGTCTGTCTGTAGGGATCCGCGAGGGAGGACTCTGGAGAATCACTTTGATATCCCAACAACGAGTACGCGTGAAATGCTTTTCCAGGAGTTACCTGTCGCTTGATGCGTTAAGAACCTGTGAGATTCTGGTCCTTTGATGTGACTTAAGACTTTAAATTTAGATTTTAAATTTACGTCAAGTAGAACCAATTTCCAGAATAACCAAACTGTTAACCAACAATAGCTCCTGAATGATCCTAGATCTAATGGTCCTCCATTATTCATGCCTTTTCCAGACACTGAAGCGGGCGCTACCTGGAGGGATGAGTCAGAGTAGAATCTTCATTAGCGCAACATTAATGTTTAATATCATCACGTTAATCAACAATTTTTCCACGACAGAGAGTAAAAGTTTGCCCAATTAGAGAAGATTTTAAGAATCATGATAGAGAAGTTTCATAGGAGTAACTCAATAAGACGCGACAGGTTTTTCGTCCAATAACAACCAGCAACTCAGCTGGAACAGCAAGCGACAGAACGAACAGAAGCCGGAGCGGAAGCTCAGTAACCCTACACAAAAACTTCATCTGCAAATTTGAATAATCCAGAAAGAAGAAAGAGAAAAAGTAAGCAACATCTGCTTAACTTTCAAGCATCGCTCCCTAACGCAGTGTTACAGAACTGATGATGGGAGGTAATGTGTTGCAAAACAGCAAAGGCCTCAGCAACGCTGACGAAAACAGACACTCTCAGTACTCTACAGTATTACAGAATTGTGTTACAAGCAAATTCTGCAGTATTACAGAACTGATGATGCGAGGAACTGCGTTGCGAAACAGCAAAAGCCATGCTGACGAAGACAGACACTCCCAGTACCTCCCCACCATGAGAAGGCGTACCCATCCCCAGGGGAGGCTGCCTCCCACGCTGCGAAACAAGCCCATTCAGCGCCTCCCCGGGGGCTGCCACACCCAACCGGGAGCTAACAATCCAAATCCAACAGCGTAACTTGTTCCCATGCAGCTGATTCAAATTCTGCGAGGACGGTCAGGTCTCCATGCATGAATTCAAACGCAGCCTCGAACATACCATCATCCGTGCATGGCAGTGCGGTGGACATAGCACGCTGCATTTTGATTCGATCCGTACAGGTGTAAGCAGAATTGCGTGTGTGCTTCAACCCTAGCGCTGAGTAATCAGTATGAAAGGAAGAAAAACCGATTATTTACATAAGTTAATACATGAGATGCGTAACACGTCGGATTTTTAGAATTTCTTAAAATTTCTAGGAAGAAGTAAAACACTCGAATGGGAAATATTGTACGAGAGAGTGTAGCGCGATACAATACTCTCAGGCTACAGTTCACAAAACTGTACAAAACACAGTTTGCACAAACTTTACAAAACACAGTTTCCACAAACTGTACAAAACACAGTTTGCACAAACCGTACAAACCACAGTTTGCACAAACCGTACAAACCACAGTTTGCACAAACCGTACAAAACACAGTTTGCACAAACCGTAGAAAACACAGTTTGTACAAACCGTAGAAAACACAGTTTGCACAAACCGTACAAAACACAGTTTGCACAAACCGTACAGAACACAGTTTGCACAAACCGTACAGAACACAGTTTGCACAAACCGTACAAAACACAGTTTGCACAGGCGCAACTTAATGCTTAAGCTCCATTGCTAAGGACAAGACATCTTTCCTGTACGGCTTTGACATCGTAAGTCTGGAATTACAACAATCTCAATAACTCAAAACTTCATGACACAGTACGTGTGACTGGAGGGCAAAATGAAAACTAACATAAGTTTTGCGAAAAAAATTCAGAAAATTCAGCTTAAATCTCGTCATGTCCACAATCAGCAAATAAACTAACGCAGCCGAGTTATAATCGTCAAAACTTGCCGCTGACTGATGGGGATGAAGCCTCATAATATTTAACCACAGCTAGCCACATGTGCCACGGTTGTTCATGTCTTCCAGATAGTCACATGCACCACAGCGGCCAGCAATGCGCCACAGCGGCCAGCAGTGCGCCACAGCGGCCAGCAGTGCGCCACAGCGGCCAGCAGTGCGCCACAGCGGCCAGCAGTGCGCCACAGCGGCCAGCAGTGCGCCACAGCGGCCAGCAGTGCGCCACAGCGGCCAGCAGTGCCACACAGCACCGTAGGCCCGCCATTACCATCCAGCGACCGCTCTCTCGAGAAATGCAAGCAAATTGAGCGCGCTGCCGTCACACTCGGACGCCTGCGTGAAAAATGCGCATCATTGGCTGCAATTGTATCTTTCCGAAGTCGAGCCATTTTTTAAAGCTTGCTCGCGACGGAATATGTCTCCGATGGGCAACATTTGCAGTCGCCAGGGCACCGTGTTGGTCCTGCGAATATGCCACGAGCAAACGAGTTCACTCACGCAAATAAGGGGACGATGCTGTCCGTCGCTTGCGCTATTGTTGAGAGCGGTGTCGTAAACCCATTATTTAGCATAAGCTTTTTCGGCCGGCTGAACGCAATGAATGGCTCAAATCGAGTTATGTATCAGAAGCAGGTGGAAAATTCGCGCATAGGACGGTGGACGCGAGTCAAATTTAGGTTTTGATATTACAGAGGCAATGTTATTTTCGGAGGCAATGTTACTTCATGAAATTACAGAGGCAATGTTACCTCAAAAGAGCTTACTTGCAGTTCGTTCAGTTTAAAACAAACAACTTCAATAGCATAACTGTGAACTTCATTTTTTACGATCATTGAAACCAAAAATTAAACTTCTTAACCTCCCTCCAGATTGCCCCCCAAAACACCAAATGTAGAGAAAAAGATTAGAGAATAAATCCATTAGAGAAAGGGGAATTATTTATACCTTACATTTTATTTTACTTCTTTCATGGTAACAGACGAACTGTCGCACCAAAGGGAGTGTACTGTGGTGAAGCCTCAAGCATAGGCTTGTAATGTGTAGGTTCGTTGGTTTGTTTCAAGTAGATTTGTAGCGTGTGGGTTTGTAATGTGTAGGTTCGCAGCGTGTAGGTTCGTAGCGTGTAGGTTCGCAGCGTGTAGGTTCGCAGCGTGTAGGTTCGTAGCGTGTAGGTTCGTAGCGTGTAGGTTCGTAGCGTGTAGGTTCGTAGCGTGTAGGTTCGTAGCGTGTAGGTTTGTAATGTGGTGGTTCGTAGCATGTAGGTTTGTGATGTGTAGGTTCGTAGCGTGTAGGTTTGTGATGTGTAGGTTCGTAGATTTGTGATGTGCAGGTTCCTCAAGCGTAGGTTTGAGCTTACCCACTTTCTTTACATTGGGCGCCATTCGCGGGGCTGAGCTTGGTAAGACATGTGAGCTTCAGGGTCGGAGGCTAAAGTTGGAGAAAATGGATGGATGCAAGAGGCATCGCATGCTCTACCTATAGCAGGGCTTCACGACCTTTTTTCCGCCTCGCCCCCCTAAAGAAATTTCATTTGAACCTCGCACCCCCCGAAATAAAAATGCTTATTAATGGCTAATATCCTATTATTTCCCTGGACTTGTCTCGCACCTCCAGGGGGTGCGAGCACCCCAGGTTGGGAACCTCTGCTCTTTAGTGCGTCTGCCTCAATAGTGGGCGTATTCGTTAACGGCACAATGGTGGTATTGTGCCTAGAAATAAAACTTATTATGTTCATCCCTTCACAAACGAACATCTTTCTTAGCACAAGCAATATCAAACTCAGAAAATAAAATACAGACTGTATCTCTTGTAGTGCAGACAATTTATTTTCCCCTTCAAATAGAAACATCTTTCCTAGCACAAGCACAAGCAACATCTTTCCTAACCTAACACTCAGCTCGAGACCTCACATTCTCTCCCTGGGAGTGGTAATTCCCTTTTATACAATAGTTGTATCCCTCTGAGAGGTACAGTCAACATTAATTCTTCCTGAAGTACATGTTACGCCGCTTTCAGCATAAGCAATGTCTCCAAGTATGAGTGATCTTTTTCACTGTGAGCAATATATTTTCGAATAAGAGAAATACCTCCAAGTATGAACAATATCTCTCCATGAATGAAGTAAATCTCTGCAAGTATAAGCAACACCTCATCAAGTTTGAACAATATTTCATCAAACATGAACAATATTTCATCAAACATGAACAATATTTCATCAAACATGAACAATATTTCATCAAACAT
>JACJUY010004919.1:10715-45039 GCA_014220935.1 Platorchestia sp. MABIK
TTCATTTTCAATAATAACCTTAGGTACGATGTAAAATTTCCTCGGGCGGTAAGTACACAGTAAAAGTATTCGAAGAATCTAACAAAACGTGTTACTGTTGGTCTAGTACAAAACAACATATTCTTAACGAATTAAATTTCTTCAAAATTTCTTTAGCGAAGAAGCACTCAACGTGTTTACTCGCTCCTGTAGCCTTGAATACGTTGTGTGATTCTAATTAGCCTTGAACACATAACAAAACACAAAAATTTTGACGCGAAGCCTCTAAGCAGAGCCAAGTTGAGGGCTTGCGCGCCTCATTACACCGCTGGAGGAGCGCGCCGGTTCTTATTTCCGTGCCTCAACACGGCGCTCATTAGTGCATTGTCGAAAAAAAATAGTCGAGAAATTTTGAAATATGATATTTTGAAGAGGCACTCAAAAAAATATTGTGACCGTGCTAGGAAAGACGAGTTGGCGTTGATGGTATTTAATATTTTAAATGCTACATCAAAATGTCAAATTTTATATATTATAGTGAATCATGTTTTCTTAACGAATCCTGTCACTTCGTTACGGTTATTTCAGCTCAGACAGCTCAAGAACCATAGTTATTCTTTGTGGTAAAAAAGTTTTCGAGTTAGTGTAGCACGTAACATTTCAACTAACGAAAGTTATTTCTAAAGGTTTATTCGTTCCTAACTCGTCAGCTATTTGATTTCCTGGATAGGTTCCTAATAAGTTTTGAGCTAGAAATGACATTATTCGACAAAATGGGTTTTTAAAATTAAATTAAGTCATCTAATAAATATTAAGAACATTAATAACAGTATTTCGTTTTGTTTCAGGGCTTCGGCTGCCTTCACACGAAGTCTGCTCGACGAAAACCACTGACGAGGCCAAAAATCGTCGAAATTCAAAGTCAAAATTTCCACTCAGGGTAATATTTTCTACTCAATTTTATTACAGTTCATTCTAACAAGTGTCAGAAAAACGTCAACCAAGAAATGCATTGAATTTTTGTACGCTCCGAAGTGAAACGCTCCCTGTACGCGATGCCAAACTTCCTGAGAGAATGAGAGAAAAAAAGGTCAAAAATTTGTTTCTTATTTTTATCAGATAAAGTTTCTTGTAACCCTCATTTCTATAACACACTGACTGCAGACTCATCTTTAACAGCCTGCGAGTGTTTTCCATCGGAGTAAGCAGGAAAGCTTGCGCTCCCATTATTCGTCAGATTTTCGGAGATATTGTGAGATTTCGCCCCCTACTTTTGATCGGTCAACATCGACATGAACAGCGACAACGGAGGTCGGTCGCCCATCGGAGATCAGCGAAGAGCGAAGCTCGGAGCTATCGGCCGCTCCAGCACTCTCTCGCAGTCTTTCGAAATCAGCAGCTATCCTCGGGAAAACATCGTCACTTGCGCAGAGTATCCAAATCCCTTCCCAAAAAGGTATTACAGCCGCAGGTATCGACAAGGACCTGGTGCATGTGGAGGAAAAGATGGACTCAATGATTTCTATAAAAGCGAGTACACCATCCCGGAAAATCCTGTGTCGTGTGCCTCAGATTCCACGCCGCTTTTACGGCTGTCGTCTTTATCGTCACAGTACAACGTCGGCGCATTTTCTCAATCTCCTCCGCTCTGCTCATCGTCTGCACCATCCGAAGAAAATCTTGGAGGTTCGACTACATCACTTCATCAACAGACTCTGCACGTACATCACAACGACAGTCGCACCATAGACAGACTCTCACCAGGAGACGGATCGCACTGCGAATGTCAGAGATCGCCAGGTGTACTGTCGAAAGCTAATTCTAACGAATCTATAAACATTTATGATCCGACTGAACTGTCCATTGAAAGTCGAACTTTAAGTAAGTGCACCATCAAAGACACCAACAAGATGAAATTCGGATCTACTGGCAATTTATACAACAGCTGGTCGTTTGGTAGAAATGGCAGGCCTGGTTTCGAGACTGGAATTGCTGGCTCTAAGACCATTTCAGGGAGTCTTGGCTCAAGAGGCATTGTGGGGGCGGCAGGGCTGGGCATTGGTATTGGGGCTGGAAACATGACGTCTGCCCCGAGCATCAGTCATTTCGGCAGAGAATTTTCTGGCACAAGGAGCGTACAGACGACGCTCAGCATAGAAGAAGAGGATGAATCCAAGAGAACTCTGAGAATCGTTTTAAGTGCAGTTGGCTGGTGGGGCGTTCGCATTTTCCTGTACAGCTTTTACTTGGGAGTCCTTATAATTTTGCTCACATACACTCACGTAGCGACGATGTCCATGGTACCTATCAATGTCTTCCTGATCGTGTTGTCGGTGGTGCTCTTCGTTTTTATCCTGTTTTGCGTGTGTTTTATTGTGTTTATTTGATAATGAGCGGGACGGGTCAATGGTCCGTCCCGCGTCAACAAATGTCACTTCGCTGCTTTGCTCCTCATCAACTGAAACTTTCTGCTGCTCTTCTGCCACGGTGTCAGCCTCCGTCTTATCTCCTTCAACTCCGCTCTACGCTCAAACGTCTCTGGAAAACAATCCTCCTTCGACTTCTTCGTCATTCCCTATTGCAACTTCATCGTCATTCCCCATTGCGACTTCTTCGTCATTCCCCATTGCGACATCTTTGTCATTCCCCATTGCGAGTTCTTCGTCATTCCCCATTGCAACTTCCTCGTCATTCCCCATTGCGACTTCTTCGTCATTCCCCATTGCGACTTCTTCATTCCCCGTTGATGATGTGTGTTTCCTCTCCCCTCCTTCACCAGCACCACCACCTCCACCGCCTCCCCCACTCCAGCGATGCTCATCCTCCTCCCGCCTTCACGCTCCCGCCAAGCCTCTGCTCAGCTCCACCAGAAAGTTAGTGATCAAGAGACGCACTTCAGTCACAGCGCTTGTGACCAGCCATCACTCGCGCGAGCAACGAAGATTTTCCTCCCCTGGGAACGACGTGACGTCGTCAAGCAGCAGCAAAAGGATCATCACTACCGACGAAGCTACAACAATTCGAGTTACGAACCGCAACTCAGTGAGC
Source organism: Platorchestia sp. MABIK (assembly GCA_014220935.1). Classification (NCBI taxonomy): domain Eukaryota; kingdom Metazoa; phylum Arthropoda; class Malacostraca; order Amphipoda; family Talitridae; genus Platorchestia; species Platorchestia sp. MABIK. The sequence continues at coordinate 13,743 of JACJUY010004919.1, forward strand.
TATTTTTATATTTAGGGGGCTATGGAACTACTTGTTTAAATTTCTGTGTGATTAGTCATTGGTGTGTTTCGTCAGTCTGTCGGTGTTTCTGATTATTTATCGGAGAAAAGTTTTTTTGATGTTGAACTAGTGCGTAAGTTTTCCAGTGTTGAATTATCTTCAGAGAAAGTGAAATTTTCATCATCACGAACATCGCTAACACTTTACTGTGAACGTGAACGTGACTGTTTATTGCCTCATGACAGTGACCGTATTTGTATGTTCGGATACCCTGTTGCAATGTTAGAACAAGTTTTATACCTAACGCAGTTATATATTAGCATGCAGGTCTCACAAGATTAGCAAGTATTTATATTTATGCATAATACACTCAAGGAATATATTTGCTTGCTGTGCAACGCTCATTTTCGCTAGTTTAGTCATCACGCTAGTGTCAACATTGTGCGTAGTTCTTGCATCGTAGCTTAGATTCATGGATTAGTCGCACCGGTACATGGCAGGAGTCAAATTATTAATTCGTCGTTCAGCAATCGCTCATCTTTTTTGTACGCTACTGATCAGCTCCAACGTTAAGTGTTTTCATGCCGTTGCTCAAGAACATTAAACAACTTTTCTCAAGTCAATTTGAACTATATTATCTCGATGTGTATACAGTCGTGGGCATAAGAAAGCACTTCTTCCATACCGAATGTTTTTGACCCGTGGAGTGCAAGAACCTCAAAACAGTGAAAGAACAAGGGAAGGCGTGACAATTTGCCTTCAACAGGAAAGTTGCAGGCAAGGGAACGAGTGGCGATTTTACTTCAAGAAAAAAATTGCAAGCATGGGAAAAAGTGACGATTTGCCTTCAACTGGAAAGTTGCAAGCAAGAGAACACGGAAAATTCTTCGAGACGAAAATGTGAAAAAGCAACAAGCGGATGAGTTATTTTGAAGATTGTTGACTCTAACTTTCGTCCACATTCATCAAGGGAAATGCTCAACAATGATTTCCAACGATGAAATTGAGTCAGAAAATATCAGGAGCCGATACATGTTCACTCACGAGGAATTCAAGAGGGGAGGATTGAAACAGAATTAAATACCATGACATAGAAGAAGAAATATGCGACTATGTCCCTTATGTAGGAATTTAAAGGTATGTAATAAAATGAAGTAATCTTACTTCATGTTACGCAGCAATGTTTGACAGGGATTAATATCAGCAGCGGATTTTCTCTCGGCGTTGAATTGGCAAGAGCGCAGCAGAATTTATCGGAATTACGATCATCGATACAATTTTCGGATCGTCCTCAATATTCTCAAGGATATTACATCGAAAAATACCGCAGGCTACCGTGTTTCAGAACGGCAGTGGAAGGGAATAAATGAAACAACCTTTCGACGAGAAAGTCAGCGCGGCAGTTGTAGAAGGTGAGTACTGGTTCTAAAATATTTATTTTGCATTACATATAAACGCCTTTATTTTTTTCTGTGAGTTCAGGTACTCCATTTTATGAGTATAACCCAGCATGATTAAATAGACTACTTAGTCAAGTACAAGAGGAGTAAACTGGTGGTACAATGTCTCTGTAATAGAGTGTTCATTGGAGATCACTTTTCATTTAACTTAGCGAACAGAACACCGCACAAAGTAAGCCCCACTCATTCCTTGCAATTGACCAATGAACCGATCAACCCAACGTACTTCATTTACAACGTATATTATATGAATACCCAATACTTTTGTTTTTCCAAAACTGTTAATTACGTCTGCGAATTAATACTGCATTGTCACAGGTAACAAAAGTTTCTGAAACGAACGTGAACGCCCTTAAGCCTGTTGCACTTCGGTCATGTGCATAACAGCTCTTATTTGCACTCAGCGTAATCCTAAGACATGATGCTGATGAACATACTCGGAGACCTTCAGTGAAATACATATGTGTGCTTCTTAGACTTAAACACGATATCGGGACACACATTTTCTCCATAGATTTCTTTCTTCGCGAGTGTATGTTACTTGTTTTCCATATCTGAGAAATTCCGGATGTGTTGTTGGAGCTGCGTGGCGTCACCATCGTGGCAGCAACGTCTCGGAGGAAGCTTGAGAGGACAACTTGTGTCGGCGGCAAGACTGCGAATCTCCCTTCACGCTATTCGAACAAGACAAGCAGTGCAAATTCTATCACTCTTAATGCACATGAAGTAATGTTCTTCTCAAATACGGACGTCGTTGTGTGCAGAACATGGGCCAAATTTGCTTCAGTAAAATATAACTTTAACATTTATAGCCCAGCTGATTCTCAATTCTAAAATTGACACATTAACCAGCACATGCTATTAAATTTCATTTGAATTTGATTTTGTGCCCAAATGAGTCATTTGCAGTAAAGAATTTGTAATAAAAATAGCAATTGTTTATTTCTATACATATAAAAAATTAATAGTATTTTCTTCTTAATTGTCAAAAATTTAAACTCGTACAGATATTAATACTTGAGTGATGCTGGTTTCATTGCTTCATTGATATAAACACAACATTGAAATCACGGCTTATATCATGATTAAGGTGTTTATTTGGGGAGCGTGAGTGAGGGATAAAGGGGAGAAAATTCAGGAGGAACAGAAACCTACGTCATAGCTTTTCTCAAAGCCCGCTTTCCGTTGTTGAAGGAATCAAAGATTGATGCTATTTTATAAATGGAATTGCTAACTCAGTTACATGACTTACATGCTTTATCGAATAATTTTCAATGCTGGCGTACGCTCTACGTAAACGTAAATACCAAGTCGGGACACGTACGCTATCGAAGTATACATAATTCTTGCTCGAAAAATTTGACCCTACTACGATTCAAGAGCTAAGACGATTCTCGAGGAAAAGCAAGACGATTGAGCAGCCTTGAATAGGGATTTGCAAGTTGATTCCAATACTTGTGCTGTCGAATCCTGAAAAAATTCTGTCATTTTTTCATTCGAAACAAGATAAGTTGGACAGTTCTTGCCTGTAATAAACATACCGTTTGTTTTTTGACAGATCTGTAAGCAGAACATTTCCTCAAAATGAACTAAATTTTCGTCCGCCGACGAATCAATTTGAATAACTTGGATTCGACCTTCAATCATTTTGGTAGTCGTAGAGATTCAGCTGACAGCTTTAGAATATCTAAGTGGACATAGAAGAACCTACGTTATCAGCAGCAACACAAGAACGACCTAAATTGGTTGAACTCCATCTCCGAGATTGCTAAATTCACTAGGAGACGAGTGAGCGGAGGCCGTGGTCTCCCGTGGCGCGGGCGCATCGCTCAGACGGCGAGCGCGGCCGCTTTGCGAGAGCTACTATGGCGTTAACTTCATCAGCAGCGCCGCTTGAACAAGTAAACAACAGGGCGAAGGTTCTCATGAGAGTCAAAGTAATGTAATTTGAGATAAATTGCGTCTTCAGCTTTCACAAAATTTTACGTTCCGAATTTGATCGGAGTGAAAATTCATATTGTCATAGACTTCAGTTTCTAAAATATTCGAGGGTGAATATGTATAAGAAAAAGAGAATCGATAACATGTGAATAGAAAATCGTGTGAATAAAGACTTTGAAATTTAAACTAATTTATCCTGTTCTTATTCATGCTGGGTTAAGAGAGGTATTATATGTTTAAGTCTGATAGGTAGAACGTGTGCATAAAACTACAATATTCTTTTTTCCATAAAGAACTCTACATACATTGAATGTCATTAGTTTGAGGCAACATCGAGGTCTCCAGAAACTTTACAAGAAATAGTTAAACGATAAAAAATGAACTTCTTGTGTTGTAGATGGATTACAAACATGAGATATTTTGGAGGCGATAAATGTATGTACATCCTGAACCTCAAATATGAGAGGATCGAGTGAGCGAAAAACCGAAAGTATTTTGGAAACATTTGACACCTAAAAATTTTCCCAACTTCTTGTTGAGACACTCCTGGAATCTAATTGTCATATAAACTACTGCTCTCGTCAGGGGATACGACTTTTGTGTGTATGGGAATTGACACTCTCGAGGGAAAAATGAGAGGTCCCGAGCTAAGGGTTGAAATGAAATCTAAAAATTTTTCTGTTAAAGGACGTTAATTTTTTTGGTTCGCGACTGTCCTGTTTTTTAGCACATTTGACTTTTTTCTTCAACTTTTATCTTGTTTCCTAAACTTCCTTCTCAACTTTCTCTTTCTACGCGCAGGGATCCTGTGCGGGATCACACCTTGTGCGTAGATTCCACATTCCCTTAACTCCATACTAAGTTGTGCCTTCATCCTTCCTCTCTTTGAACACATTTTTTGGGGTAAGGGAGATAAACAAAACTGATCAATCAATTATAAACTACTGCTATACCTACACATTAAATCTTTCATCATTTGGCCAAAACGATATCCACATTTACCTATGTTTTGACTTCATGACTGATTGTTCAGCTTGGATAAGTAATGTGACCAATGAGTTTATACATGCTCTATTTGATCTTGACAGAGTAAAGAATTTGATCGTGGGAAACTTTCCCTCAATTTTATCCAAGTAACTAAAGAGAAAAAATGCTGCAATGAACAATAGCCATAAATACTTATAGAGCAAGATTTCTTCCTTATAATGAGGTGCTGAAAATGATAGAGAAAGTCTTTTGGGGCTAGGTATTCCCGACAATGAATGTCTCTTTAAAAAAAAAAAACTGGTGAAGCGATTTCTAGGTTACAGAAATGATGTCGGCGTTCTCCTATAAATTAGAGACATAATGGTTCTTTTGCTAGGGTTCTTTGATTAAGCCAGTAGCGTGGAAATTGTGTATTTAGGCGTAAAGTATATAAGATTTACGTCACTATTATGCGAGTAAGTCCCGTTTATAGTTCCATGAACGTGTCGCTAACGGGAGAGATCGCAACTGATCCTCCTCTTATCTCTTGAACTGTTGGAGGCCCACTGCTGGAAAAATTGGTGCAGAGGATTTGTACTGTTATTGCATTTTTTACATGCTTTCAATAGTTACGTGCAAGATCATATGCTTGTATACAATATTTTCATAAAATTATTTAGGGGAAGTAATCTTCAAGGTGATCGGGATCTAAATTCTAAGTGAATGAATGTGCCAAGATGTTTATGAAACTCACAAAAAAAGGATTAGTTTAACACGTTGCGTCTCAATTTACTCGAAAATGTACCGGATTTTTGGATGAATATTTTAATTTTTCTCATTTCTTAAATTCCAATAGTTTCGTTTTGAAAAGTGCATAGATTGAGGTATTTTACATGTTTACCAATCTGTGTTTACAGATCATGTAACATTTCAAGCTGTTGAAAAATGACCTTTTATTCTCGTGGGAGATCAATCGTTGGCAACTAGTAAGGTATCTTTCAGATAAAATGGTAGACTTAAGAAACTTATTTGTGGACTACATTTGCAGCAGTTTGAGATTAAATTCGATCAGAGATAGCAACATTCCAAAGTAGATGAGCTCGAATTTTCTCACAGAGGTAGAAAAAAACGGCCATTTTCCTAACGCTTTCACTGGTCTTACTTTTTGTCCCCGCGATGAAGAGTTGAAGTTTAAAAACATTAACCGACCACATGGATGTTTTTAGGATCAAGTGCATCCTAGTCAACCAAACTGAATTCCGCCTGCTAACTCGCTGATGTTGGCTTGATGAGAGAGTGGTTTGATGAGATGAGAGGGTAATTCCGCTTGGTCACTAGCCGATATTTGCTTGATGAGAGCGTAATTTTAATAGAGTTTCTAGCATTTTCCGCAATTACAATTTGTGACTGATATGTAAACTTAGTTGAGCTAAATTTAGTTTTTAACTTTATCTTTTGGGCCCTTATGCACTTGATCAAACTTTTCACATCAATTTTAATGTTTCTACTCGCTGATTATGGCGGTCACATGTGCTTCTGCCCTCATGGTTGGTACACTTAATTTATTTCAATATCGTTGGTTTAGTCATCATTTACTCTTTACTTTTTCTGCGATCATTAGACTTTGCAATTCACACGTTTTCAGAATAATTTTTACATTTGCATTGTTTCAAAATTCTTTGTTCAAATTAATTGCTTCTGAGCCTAATTGGTGGTTGAATCTTTTCGCATGTTTTTTGCGTAATTAATTTTTCATCATAGCTCAACTTTTCACGCAACATTATTTCAAACGCTATTTTTCAGGAATATTTTACAGAGACGAATATTTTAATCTTCATTATCGATGATTCCCTTTTAACAGCATCTCACACTGCTATATTCAATCTTCCTACTAAATTTGGGTGTTTTAAATTGATTTGCCTTGCACTCATTTTTATTTGAGCTACATTTAATACTTTGTTCATACCATAAGTATTTGTAATCGCAGCGACAAAGATATTTTCCCCCTTACTTCTATTGAGTAGTAATTCTGCAAGCGAAATGATACAGCAAACTTCAACTACTTTGTTTCTTATTTTAAGGAAATAATGAAACATTCCGTTGGAAATATCATACATCCAACCGGCAGCTCTGACTGTGCTTGTTATGACAAGACATGCGCGCATACTTTCAAGCCGGCGTCCAGCGAGCTGATGGCGATGTTTTCGACATAACGTTATTAGTCATAGGCTCTTTGCATTTGAAAATTTACGGAACAAGTTTTCTTTGAAAACTAAGATAGACAAGCTTTTATTATATTGAGCACTCTGTAGCGATAGCACTTAGAGTAAGAGTAGGAGGGGTCATTATTTTTATTAAATTACATCATTAGTTTTTTGTTCCGCCAGTAAGCATTACTCCATTTGACAATCTCACCTTAAAAGTTGACGGTTGATCTGAGAATCTATAAAAAACAAATATTACACTTTCGGGGTAAGGCGCTCATAGCAACTGTTTCTCAAGTTAAAAGAAATTACTATGTCCACAGGCAATAATTGGATTGATTACCGATGTTGAAGGTTCAAAACACGTCCGACGGTTCATGTTTCCTGACTGGATTTGCCGGACATGTGCCCCTCGGAAGTGCTGCAGCGCAGTGAGGCGACTTCAATATCGGAAACAAGAAGAAGACAAGCGACTTGGTTGGCTACAACCGAGATATGTCCTTGGCACGCGGAGCAGCTGCGAGCTGCAGGTGCAGCTGCAGCAAGTGTAGCTGCAGCAGCAGTAACTGCACAGTTTGCCAGGTCGCTGCTTCAGTGTTTAGTTGCAAATGTGCGGTGGGCTCAGGTGTGCTCGTGTGTGCAGTGTAACTGTCCTTGCTGGAGACTGTGTGACGCGCAGGCTCCATTGTTTACCTCACACTTACTGTATATACGGGAATTTATGTCTTGCACTGTGTGGTGACTCGTGAACAGTTCAGAGAAAACTAAAATTACCATCAGTGTGCGAATCATTGAATACGACAAGCAATTAAGTAAAGTGCGCTCTACAAATTTCATAACCTAATTCAAAACTTTAAATGTATTAAAACTATAAGTACAGTATTAATTAACGATATAAAAACGCATTCTTTAATTTCTAATTTGTATAGTTTGAATGACAAGAAGGCTTAAAAAATTTTTTTGCGATAACTTCGTAATTCGTTCGAGAAAATTATTCCTGTAAATTTGAAATATTCCTAATTATCATAAAATTTAATGAGTGCTTGGCCTTCAAAAAGGTCTAATAGTGCAAATTTTTGGTTTGAAGCGCAGATTTCAATCTTATTGATTAACAATCGTAGTAGTGAACTTTTGAGCGCTTTAGTCGAGAACATTGGAAGTGAGCCTCCGTTCGTTACCTCGTGACGCGGTCTGCGCAGCGCTGGGCACCAGGATGCGAGACAAGGGGGCACCCTTAACCAACATGTCGGGTCCCGTCACTGAGACCCTGGAGCGATCTGCATCCTTGGGAGCTGATGGAACAGAAACTTTTGTTGAAGAATCGAGGTTGGGAGGGAGTGCAAACGGAGAGGGTGCTGTCAATGGCGCCACTCAAAACAGTCGGTCGAGACCGAAAGGAAGATCCAAATCTTCGTCTCGCACTGACGAGAGACCGCGCAGGTCTCGCAGTCTCTTCAACTCCGCATCGTTGTCGCTGTCCTCGATACCCACAAGAATTCAACTTTCTATGCTCACGTATGGACTCATAAAAATCAGTAAGTTGTTAAGCTGCGAATATTTTGCTTTTGACGGTCGTCTAACTTTCATTAAAATTCATTGGCTTCCGTACAATTTTTTCTTTACGACCAACAAACAAAATATTACGGATTGTATGAAAGCGATCATCCCTGACAGAGCCATGAATATTACATGAGTATTTCGTGTTACTTTGACAGGTAATTTCAGAGCTCTTCAGATTCACCGAGAAATGGCAATGCCTTTCCTGAAGCTGAGCCGCGGTGGTAGCGAAGACCTGCAATCGCTTTTTGTTGCTCAAGTATTCATTTTTCGCAGAAACTGAGCGATATTTTTCTAAAAACTTCGCAGCTCCAGATGACGTATAGGTACAGGGTTGAAACAGAGTCTTTCATTGATTTCAAAGGTATTATTTTTCATTCTTCCGAATCCTATCTGCTCCCGTTTTTCGACAATATAATTGCTTAAGTCTGTGTTTCGCATAACTTTACGAGCAACGCGCAAATGGTGGAAACATGATTGAAGTATTCGTGGTTCGAATTTACCTTGCGGTCTTTCACGTGTGAACGGTGGCTTTTTTGCGCAGGAGTTTGAGGCACTTAATCTTTCTGAAACTTTCAAAGAGGTCGACAATAAAGTTTATGTCAAGAAAGCAGGACGAAGTCAGCGTAGCTCTCTGCGCACGTCTGCGTGAGGCTATCGAGTAGAAATAACATGGCTTGAGTAAGGCAGGAATACTTAGCGTGTCTTTATCCTCGCGATGTTGCGTGAGGCAAAGCAAGACATAATGGGGATGTCAGTGAGGGGAATTCTCTCGATGTTTTGGCACGTCTTCCCTGGCTGCAGTTCAGAATACCTGCAGCGCAGCACAACTTCCGCCGCCACAAGCAGGACAGCTAGGTGGAACTTGCCATGGTGCTCTCGGCATAATAGGTCGCTCTTTCTTTCTTTATTTTCTCTCCTTGAACAATCTTTACCAATTATTTGCCAATACCTGAGCGCTTCATTACTTTCTGAATCTTTTGCTAATGGGTTCCCTTGCAACAAATTTGGAGGACCTAGTTTTTTACTTGAATTTGGATGTGTTACAATTATTAGCTTTCAATTGTACATAAGTTTTATATGGTGTTAAATGAACAGACTTACTGTTCTCCGTTATTTGAAAGTTAACAAAAACTGCGATATTTAATTCATTTCGATGAATAACGTACGAACCCATAATTTAGGTTATTCACACTTTAATAGAGTACATGAATTGATTTTTTTAAAACCATCTACTTAATGCCCTAAATTTTAGGCTGGGAATTCTTTTCCTCTGGTATTTCCCTCAGTTCGGGAGGTTCGGCCAAGAATTTCTCCGTGATCTTCGAACGCGTTCCTTTTCACTCATCTATAGCGGAGCAATGCTTTGTATGTGCCCTTCTCACACCGCCCACCAGCACACCTGACCACAAACCTCTTGCCGTCGCTGGCCAACTGAGCGTGAAATTGTAGGCAAATTTGGCCGGCGCTTCATCGGGAGGGAATAATTGAAAACCAAATCAGCAGTTCTGATGCAACCATCGACGTTTAGACAACCCATCTGCAGCATCAAAACTGGGGCTTGCCGTGGCTTGGTGGTTGCGATGAAACTACTGTAGGACCAGAAAACAAGAACTCAAATTTAAAGTTAAATGAAATGAAATCGAGAAAGCAGAAAAATCCTTTTAGTAAAGTACATTCATATCTGAATAGTTGGCTAAAACTTGTAGAGTCATTTTCTGTAGAACCATGTCCATGCACAGTTCTTTAAGAATCTCGTTTGGTCAGAGAACGGAATAATTCGCACTCACGATGCCCTGCATGGCATGTTCTGACTTGACAGGTCAGCTTAGTTTCACATATTGAATGCATTCCAACAAGTTACAAGGGTTATGTGGCTCTGAGGTCTGGTTAGTTTCGATCTCATATCAGAGATTATGTCATCGCTATCTTTCCTTAGCTGTAGTCGCATATTAGCTATTATAAGAGCTCAAGTTTATAAATGACAGATGCAAAAGAAGTAAAAGTGAAATTGGATTAATGGATTGGTGTTAGCGATTGTTGTCATCTTTTAATGCCTAGTCTGTTTAAGTGTAATGCAGGACAACAGAAATTAAGTAATAAAGGTAATAATAAAAAACAACAGAATATAAATTATGTAACTTACTGTTTCAAAAGTGCTATTACTGTGTTTATAAGGTTAGCTATTCTCAAACACTTGATTAACTAACGAAGTCACGTGGTTTTAATTTTACGACTGACGTTTCTGATGATGTCATTCTTTTCAATGATGTATTTTGGTACTGACAACAATAGTCTATTGACCGTCGTGAATAGGGTATGTGAACCTCACCACAAGCTCTACCGATCATTATGCTCTAAATTTCTCTGATAACTTGTAACATTTAGCTGTGTAGTATTCCGTTTAGCTTAAAAAATGAAAACAAGAAATGATCGTATAAAATTATGATTGCCAGCATGCTATGTATTAGCTTGAAGAAATGTTATTCTATTATTTTTTCAGAAAAAATGATTAGTTTCCTTAAACCTTTTTTGCATAATAATGTGCAAAGACGGTCACACTATTTGATTCAATTCCTACAGTGAGTAACGCACGAGATCCTCAACATAAAGCAAGCGTTATTCAGGCGTAAGTTTTTGCTGCAGTTGTGCCATGTCTACTGCTAATATTTTACCATGAAATAATATTCTTTCGCTGAACAAATGCATTCAAATTCTCAGTGAAATATTGCATCTCAGCTGGGAGACATTTATTGAATAAAATGGAAGTGAAGAGCCGCGGCACAGCAGCCGCCCTGCTGCGAGGGCAGGACGGGCTGTGCCTTTAAAGCAGCACAAAGCATGGCCGGTCTGCCGCCTCCGATGCTGCACGAGCATCTGCTCTGCTCACCCCTCCCCTGCAGGTCATCCATCAATGGATATTCGGGACTGCTTAGCTCAAAACAACACAGTTTCTTCTGTGTGTTTTCTAAACACGAACTCGGTGGATTTTTCCACGTGTTTTTTTCGGAGGAATAGTTGGTTACACGCAACAGGTGCAGCTGCAGCACAGCTCGTTGGGTGGGAGTTCGTCTTTAATTAAAGTTCAACGGTAAGGCAAGTGAAACGAAGCAATGCCGCGCATCCTAATTTAACGCTGAATTCTACGCTTCGGTAGTGCAACCTACGCAACGAAGCTTTCAGTTATTGACTATTTGCTTAAGAAGTTAGTTATTTAAATCTGTAGGGATGAAATAAATTGGTTGAATCTCCGAAAATACCTCGCTAACACTGAACACAACAACCCATATCGAAGTGTAGAAAAAAGAGAAATTTATGCACTGTTGCTGGACGAATTGTGTAAAAATTCACATAGTGTTCACTGTCAACGCTTTCGAGCTAATGTTAATCAAAGCAAAGTTGTCCATATGCTTTTTACTCGATTTAAACGATTGAGAATAAAACCTATTCTTACGTAACGAACTCTAAGAGAAATCCTAGAATTTTTTTCGTGGATAAAGTCGATTAACGTTCAGCGATGCTATCACAACATCAACGTCTGAGTCTTCCTAAAGGTTATTTGATGTTCCTGAGTGACGTATAATGAAGAAATATTGGAAACCCGAGAAAGGAAAAACAACGCCGCCTCTACATGCGTGTTGAACCGTCAAGTGCAGGAAGTTTTTTACATCATATATTACATAGACCTTGTTCAGCTTAGTTCATAAACGGTTGATGAAATTTGAGGTTTTCATAACTTTACTAAATGTAAATTAGGCACTAGTTCCTTGGTTAGCTAGATAAAGTGCACTCGCAGTGGTGATATTTCTTCCAATGATAATGAAATTTTCATTTTCAAGGCAACCAATTTTTATTTCAGGAATTTGCCTGATGAGCGTGCTTGTGCACGACAATATCGCTTTTATTTTTTGTCTTTATGACTGTTATTTTGTTGAATAAACGACATCCTTCAGGAAATAAGCTGAAGAAAATCACATCCGTACCATGATCGAGATAATAGGGTCTGTTTTTTTTTGCTGGTGATTTTGCACATCAAAATCAAATTTTTTTCAAATTAGACAGATGTGCGAAACAAAATATAAATAACGGAATGAAATTTTTACATATGATGCGACACTTCAGGTTTTTGCGTGGATTCTTAAAGATGTTTGAAAATGATCAGTAAATAGTTTCTATTGCCTGACCGTGCGATAAAAAAACAGCAGCTCCTTTTCCAATAATAAAGTGAGGGTTCTTTCATTCTTATTTCCTGATTGGACGAGAAAAATAAAAGAAGCTCAACTTTTAATAATATGCCGAGTTTTTTCCTATTGCTAGATTGAATGAGTGAAAAACCGAAACTCAACTTTTAATAATAAGTCGAGTTTTTCCTATTACCTGATTGGATGCGATCGAAAAACAACAACCAATTCCTTGATTATGCGGCTCATTCTTTCTCTGCTGCTTGAAATACAGAGACAGAACGAGCCAACAAGTTACAGCTGAGTTCATAAATTTTGGCGAGAGCTGCGAGCTGCACAATCAGCTGAGGTGTGCCCGGCGTGGACGAGTTATCAGCATTCGCGGTTGAGTGATGGTCGCCGTTTGGCAGGCGCGGGTCTGCGCCGATAATCTGCTGCTGCTTAGAGAGCTCATGTTTTAACAAAAATGAAACGTTGAAAATTTTTTGGGTGAAAGAGTTTAATTTAGACAAAAAGCTGATGATTACATTGTTCATTTTTTCAATGGATGTTAAAAAACTTCATGGACGATTTTTACTTATTTGCCTCTTAAACTTTAGTAACTAGGATGCTCAAGTAGAAATGATGTTTCAGGAACTTTAACTGATACTCAAGTATTCAATCGTATTATTTATCCTCACCATTTATTTTGTCGAAAAAGAGGTTTGTGAGGAAATGGTACCGAAGAATGTTAGAAGAATTTGTATCAACGTGCTGCATATTTAACCAAATACTCTAACATGCAAAGACAATTTTGGCACAGGCCTGCCTGTGGAATTTTATTGTTGTGAAAAATTTGGCCTTAAACTATTTAATTTCGTGATTTTAAACTTTTTCGCCTTGGTCGATATAGTTTAAATAAGTAATAAATTTCAAATGACGGAGGAATGCATTGAGGAAATATTAACCTAAAAAATTGAAATTATCTCTCACACTAGGGGTCCTTTTGCACCATCGTAGTTACTGTTGCAAGAGCTTATGTTATCCTTGCATTTAAGGTTTCAACATTGAGTGCTCGTCTAATGTACACTTTACCCTGGTAATAAACCCGTTATAAAAATGTAGAGGGTTGATGTCTGGTGAATTTGGGGGCCATTGTAGTGGTCCATCTCCCCTAATTTAGCGGTTAGGAGAGATGCAGTGAGACTATTTCTGCATGTTACTCGTACTTTAGGCTCAGACGGCGAATAGAGAGCTCACACTAACATCTGTTGGGAAAAAAATTAGTGTTTGTTGAACAGATTGTGGAATTATTTCAACCATGTTCACAATAGTTTTAATGGGATTAATTTTGATGATCAGATTAAAACTTCATGAGCACCACGTGTTTCTCAACATTTAGTTTTTCTCACAAAAGACGTGCGCTCTCGTCAAATAAATCGATTTGAATGTTTATAAAGAGTCCAGTTGATTTTTCAGCTTGATTTCTCGTAGTGAGATGTATCTTTAATGTATTAACGACGTGTGTCCTCAAAAATGCATTTATTACTGGGAGGTAACGTGTGTAGTAGCACTCGGATATGAAAGGTGTTAAGCATGAGAGATATCTAACAATTAAATGAGTTTAGCTCCTACTATGCGTTTACGATTCTCAGTTACTACACTGTACATTATCTATAGTATAAACCATTCAATGTAATTTAAAACATCTCAACTGCTCAGCTCTTATTAAACGCATGGTTACACCACTGTCGTCATTTTATCACGAGACTATTTCAAGGGCAGGAACGCTGTCCCGGAAAAAAACTGTTCATATTTAGTTGTACTTCGGATAAGGCTCAACAGTTGCATACAATACGTCAGTTTTCTACATGCAAGAGTTTTTTTCGTGCAATAAAGCAACCCTGAACTCTGTAATTTTCCCAGAGTCTTTCAAATCGCGGGGAAGCACGGCAATTCTTGCTGCAGAGGTAGAGTGAAATTTGTCTTCCACGATGCGAGAAAACTCTCGATTTTGCCAGAAGTTGCCGCGTTAGCGGTGCTGTTGATGCTTCTCTTGCCATTTCAAGCGATGGAGTCGAACTAAATCAAGTGTTTTGTTCCTCATTGGAGGAGCGACTGGGAACTGATGGCCTTCATCAGGTCGAAGTGTTGCTAAAATTAAATCGTCGGAATGATGTGCACGATCACTCGGGATTGATTTGTCTCTTGGTTGTCTCGGCAGTGGATTGGCAAGAGTCAAAGCGCTTGGAATGAACTGGGTATCGGAAAAGTATTTATTTAATCTAAGAGCACTGAGTCACTGTTTGAACACTAGTATTTACTTTAAAAAGTACAGCATTGAACATGTAACAGAAAAAATGGGACATTTTAGATGCATACGAATGCACTGAAAGATTGTACTGATAATTATAATCGACATTTTATGATGGAAGATACATCAAGATGGAGGTTTAGATTTTCCCTTGTTAACATTTCACTCATTGGAATGAATTTCATGCTTTACTTCAGTTGCTGATAGCGGTTTACCTTATATTATCTAAATGAACGACTGTGTAGAAATTTGAAAATTTTTGTCCAACGTTTTAAGCTAATCAGATTTATTTTGATTGGCTTGTTATTCAGCCCCAAAAGACAACCCTTGCATGAGATGGCAGTGAAACGTATAGTCATGCTGCTTACCCAATAGGGTTAGATACAAAGAAACACGCAGAAGAGCATCGAAGCGAGCTAGAAAAAATAGCTTTACCGTAACTTGACTGCTCTTTTCCTAGAGTAAGAAAACATCGCACGAAAAAAGCTATAACACACGATGAAATAGCCATACTTTAAAGAACCGTCAATAATAAACCGAACATTAATAAACAAATAGAAAAAATAGCGTCATCGTCTCAGTATAGATATTGATGCCGTAAGAAAAATGTTCCTCACAAAATAATGAGCTGATGCAAAAACATACTCCACCCAGCAGCAGAAATAAACGTTTCTGCTGAGACTCTTTTGTACCTCTTACAGAGACTTTTTTTGCAGGCAAGCGTGCCATTTGCTGTAGAGAATGCAGTTACAGACGATGCTCGTACACAAGCTGTAGACCAAGAGGCGGTGAGGGGTAAACGGACGCGCAATTTACAGTCACACAGCTCGCAAGCAGGAGCCAAGCTGTATATGGACTCACATGTTACTGAGAGACACACAAATTATACTCAAATATATGAGTTACAGACAAATACACGAGTAAAAGACGGACACAAAACTTACAAACAGACACAAAACTTACAGACAGACACAAAACTTACAGACAGACACAAAACTCACAGACAGACACACAAGTTGAAGTCAGACGCACAATTTACCGCTTAACAAGTAGTAAGTAGATACACAGGCTATATGCAAATAAATTATGGACATATCGAGTAGCAGACAAACGAGTGGCAAGACGATCCGCAAATTACAGCCAATCAAGTAACAGAAACACGAGTAACAGACAATCAAGTTACAGACACATGGATTACAGACAAACAAGTTACAGACGCACAATTTCCAGTCACACAAGTAACAAATAGTAACACAAGTTACTGCCAAAAAAGTTCCAGAGAGCACAGTCACAGACAAACATGTAGCAAGCAAAGGCACAAGTTAGACAAAAACAAGTTGCAAACACACAAAACGACCAGCGAGCAACAGACAGCACAGGTGCAAGCAAACAAGCAGCTGACAAGACACAATTAAAAAGCATACAAATTACACGAACAAGTAAAAGGCACACAAATTGCACAGACACAAGTAAAAAAGCATATGAATAACACACAAACAAGTAATAAGCAGTTACACGCGTCACAAACAAACTGACTCCCAGACAGATCCACCAACAGCAACACAACACCACCGCTCGTCCCAGCGCCGCTCCTCCCAACTCGCAGGAGACGCGGGCGACGATCCATGGCTGCGTTCGTCGGTGCGTGTGCGTGACTAACAGTGAAGTAGTTTCGACTACTCCATTTGTACGTAATCGTTTTTACCACAAACAAGTTTCGAGTGTAGTAGTTACACAGGATAAAAATCTTACAGTTATCTTCCTGAATCTACATCAGAAACATTTCGGGCGTGGCGCATGCTATTTCATTGGTGGTGAGCAAAATAACACGCATAAATTTCGGTTTTTGTATCCAGGTACATAAACAAAAGTCTTTTAGCTATTTTCTTAGGGCCCTCCTACACAGAGCGCTGCTCAGACCAGCCCCACAGCTCTGCGTGGAGTAAGGAGGTGTCCAGTTCGGTGTGCTCTTCAGACTTGTACGTCTGTCCTGCGCTCGCTTCCAGCCGAGTCCAGCATCCGACCTGAGACTGGAGGCCAGCATTAGCAATGCAAAGGGCCGGGAGACCCTCAGGTCTTATGTATTCATCGGAAGCGCTGATCGTTGGACAGACAGCCGAGCTTGCCTGATGGACGATGACAGCGCCAAGTAGTTACAAACGAGGACCTGGTCGATCATGCATGTATAATACTGGCGTGGTGGTATTGCAGACCTGTGCCCTCAACTGCATCAGGAACTCACTAACGCGTGGCTGTCCATGATTGCATGCAAGCATAATGGCTCGCTTTGTCATGTCACAAACATACAAAGGGACTTCACTACGCACATTTTCGCACGTAATAAACGTTTATGTTTTTTCACCCGTTCAAGGATTTTCGGAGAGAACACTTTTTGTATATGTTAATGAAAATCTAGAATATAAATGTAAATGTTCTGGTTAATTAAGACTTAATGCATCTGCTGGCTTGTGGTACACATCACGCTGTTGCGTGCTTATTTTCCCTTTATAATTATAGCTACAAAAGTTACGTATCTCTCGTCAGATTCTACAAATGTAAAGATTTTGGTAAATCAATCGCTATTATTTGTGATGCCGTCACGCATATAATCATGCGAGGTATGTAAGCCTGGCTGTGTCAGAACATGTTTCGTTTTCATAAATTGGAATTGACAAGTTGGTTTTAACTTGCCTGAGCACAACAAAGACTTCCAGAAAGAGGAAGAAGGAAGGCACCATTTAGAATTGAGTTTATGGAACGGGAAAGCTATGCACAACTTGAACAAAGCTGAGCACAACATAGAAACAGTAAGTTAGGAAGGAAACCTGTATACACATATGAAATCAAGATGAAAGTTGAAGAAGAAATTCAGAGGGACTGAAAACAAGACGAAAAATTAACCTAAAAAAATGGCCCGTAACATGGCAAAAATCTTACTTTATTTCAACAAAAGAAATGCATGCCTAATTCTCAGCTCGGGACTTAACATTTCTGCCCTAAAAGGCTTATTCCCATAGATTTAACTGTATCCCTCTGGGGCACCACAACGTATGAACTAACAGAAAGAAGTACGGAACTGATTCACTCCAAGATAATTCTCTCTCTCCTGGTCTGATGCTGGTATACTTAGAACGGCTGTTTTTGATACTTGCAGATTGTGATGATGCTCAGTGGGAAACGAATTAATCTCTAAGATGATTTGCAAGCTTAACTGAAGTCATTTGATGGCATGAATGTATTTGACAATCGTGCACAAGTATGGAAAATATCAACGAAGGAATTTTTTTATTCCTGAAAATTAGCACAGCTGCAGCCCTCAATTAATGCCAATTAATTTGGAACAAACGGCAGGGATCAATGTTAAAGTGGAAAGATTTTGTGCTCAATAAGTTCACATAGATCGTAAATCTGCTGATAAACATCGCATCATAAATGGAATGGAATCACATCATCACATAAAGACAGACAAACGATCATGACATCACATGTTGGGGCCAACAAATCGTAGACAAGATGTTTTGAAGATTCACAGCAGAGTTAATCGTCTCCGTGTAAAGAAGGCAGAGTTAACGTCATTTCTCTATCGCTCCTATGGTGCCCTGTGGTGGCTGAGGTCAATATATATACTTCATGCAGATGTCATCCATACGTTTGCAGATGCTGATCTCAATTGAGAGATCAGGATCGTAAACTTTGATAGTAAACTTTGAAATCCGGAGTAGTCTTCAACGATTTCGCCGACCGTTAAAATTGCGACTTCTCAGCAAATGGATCGAGAGAGCATGCCATAAAAGTTTCTATGTGGAAGAGAAATTTACGAGCAGGGAACTTCATCGCTGTGAGCATAAATACAAATTTTGCGAAATATTCGTGCGATGCCGGGCAAGCTTTCGCTGGCATTCTGTAAGTTCTGTTGTGGCAGCAGTGATGAAGTGCTTGCATTAAAGTGGAGGTACAATGGCCAGGCAGTTATTTTCTTTGGAGACGTGAGTAACATATTTCTCGGGAAAATGTTCATCATTGAATAAATTTCATGCTGAACTACGCCCTTAAATTATGTGCTTTACTGCTAACCTGAGCTTTGGCTCTGTTGAAAAGTTGCTCGTTGTAGTAAGTTTGTAATAGAGTTTTCCTTTCTGCTTGTTGAACAGAACTCATAATTACTTTCATTTATGAACCGAACAAACAAAGCAGGCCATAACGTCTTCAAATATCGCCTTCAGGACTATTAAATGTAAATTTTAGAAATTGAAGCTTTCAAACTTGTATTATTGCCATGAGTATTAAGACGGTACGTTTTTGCCCTACTCCTTGTCATAATCTTTTTAAAAAATCAGAGCTTAAATCTAGAATAATAAGTGAGATCTTGAATAACAAAGAACAAAAATTTTTTTAATCGGGAAAAAACTCCCCTAAAAGTGTTTTAGTATTCATGTTTTCCTGTAATCTTGTCATAAAATTTTCCACCGTTTTTAAATGTTTCCAATTGTGATCAATGAAATCTTGTTTGAAATTTTTCCACGTACTAATTTTGAATTAAAATCAATAGCATAGAAGGTCAGGGAGACATCGAGCTCTTCAGACTGCATTTCTGTCACACACTGTTTTCTATAATGTTCTTAGTTGGCATCTAAACGACTCACCCAGTGGCTGCTAACACACTTCCCGCATGCACATTTGTTGTAACATTGAGTACAGTAATAGCAAAGTTATTTAAACTTTGATCTTTACTCATCAATTTATCGCATATTATCATACATTTTATATGCTGAATTCAGTATGTAGGTAAAAGCTTGAATGATTGCTGCCTGCTCATTGCTGTTACATTTTCTAACATAAATTTAAAACCAGACTTGCACCAAGTCAATTTTCTGCCGTGCATTAGAATTCGACTCATGACGGAACTCTGTAGTAGCAGCTTATTCACTCAACACACTTTCATCAATCCAGAAATAGTAGCTTATTTGGCCAGGCAAATTTGGTATTCGCAGCTCGTTTGAACCCCAAATTTGGTATTTACAGCTTATATCTGCTCAGCACGATCACAATTTTTCTAGAGCAGCTGGAAATTTCGCCAAGCGCAATTGACAGCATTAGGCGCTCGATCAACCTCCAGCTGAGTTGCAGAAGGCAGGCGGCACCACTCAGCCAGATGCAGGCATGCTGGTCCAACGAGGGCTGCGTCGCACCTCCCTGCGGTCGTTATAGCCTCTTTGATTTCAAAAGGAAGCTCTGCCACTGAATTGGTTTAGTGATTCCGGGTCAGTTGCCGCTTGAATATCGGGAGCTTTTTTAATTCTCGACCATGGAGGCCAGTTTTGGGAAAGTCTTGCGAATGGTACTTATTACACGTACGATTTAGGGGTAAATTTTGTGCCCAGCGTAGGATTTTCATGAATATTAAATAGAATGTTTTGACTGGTGATTTTTTTCCGTGGTTTCTAGAGGTCCGTATTTTACAGCTGCTAGAACCAGGGAACAGTATAGAACTTTGTGTTCTGTTGGGGCAACCGTAGCAGCTTTTCTACGCTGGTAAATAGACTACACAAAAGAGATATCAAGATTTAATATCATCTTCAAAAATTAAAATCGCTGGAAAAACATCCGAAAACCAAACACGTAAGAAACTGGAGGGATGTTGAGCGTAAAATAGTAACCAAAACTGTAATTCGGTGTTTAATTTGTGTTCATAGCATAGGAAAACGATCCAGGTGTGAGGTCATTGATGATTAAGGCTGTATGTTAATTCATGCAGCCATATTTATTAATTATAATTATAATAATTTAAAATTTTATTTTTACGAATTTTTAAATAATAAATATAATCAACTGATAAGACAGCCGTAATTTGTTGATCATTATCAT
The DNA here is from genome assembly GCA_014220935.1 of Platorchestia sp. MABIK. Lineage (NCBI taxonomy): Eukaryota > Metazoa > Arthropoda > Malacostraca > Amphipoda > Talitridae > Platorchestia > Platorchestia sp. MABIK. The sequence continues at coordinate 34,210 of JACJUY010004919.1, forward strand.
AAGAATTATCTAAGAAAGCTCACAAAATCACTATTCCCATTGCAGACGCAAAAACCTGAATGTAGCTTTCTGCGTATAGATTTTTTGTCCTTGATGTTACCATTCTAGTAGCTCATTATTTAGCTTCACACGCTCACCTGCTTCACTCAACTGTCTAATATATTTCTATTTATCCTTCACTTTTTATTATGGGCTTTCTGAGCTTCGAAACTTGTCTGAGCGTTTGGATAATAGTCAGCTGCAAGGCATGATCTTTGGACTCTAGACACAATTTCCTGGCATTCCATTACCTAATTTAACTCAGACATGGAAGATCTAGTTATCCGTGTATGGATGAACATTGCCAACCTACACCGCAACAGACTGAATAGTCTTGGCACGTACGTGATGCGACTGAAGGAGTTGTTGAAACGTCTGTTACTTCTGCAATACAGAGCAGTTGGGAATCGCCCTTGTTTATAGTAGTTGCACACGATTTAGGGGACATGCATGTTTGTGTTAAAACTGATGCATAAAATCGATCCCATCGAGCCCAAACCCCGATATCAAGACTCTTGTTGGATCAGCTACGAGCGCACGGATACTCTTTAGGTTCACAACAACACGGTGGAAGTATCTGGGGAAAGTATTGCCTATTTTAGACTCATATCTTACGTATTTTTATTCATCCGTATTTTATTTGATTGCATTTTATCCTTTATTATCGTAGGGTTTTTTGATTTAGTTTTTAGCATTTTCAACTCACGAATTAATCATTGTACGTCACAAGAAAAAGGATCAAGGAAAATAATATTCCACGAAAAAATGAGCAAGTTGCAGTGCTTTTATGAGAAACGTTGACATAAGTAAACGAAAAGTTTTCGTAAATAATATCATACAGGAACCAAAAAGTAACCATTGATAGCATTTTGTCCGTGAAAGTTAAATGCATGGTAGAACAAAACTTTTTATTTTATTTTTTCAGTAAAACTTGAATTGAATTCAAATTTTTTTCGAGTGAGTAAATGTTGCAGTCAATTAATTGTTAAGAAAATGAATTCTTGTTTACTTCGATCAAGTTCAATGCGATTGTGGTTGTAGGCTTACATTAGTCTCAGTCTTTAAATATTTCATTCATTTCCTACAAGAATAACTAAATTATCACCGCTCGTTAAATGAGTCTGAAACAACAAGACCGGCATATATTGTAATGAGTGATGTTCTTGATATTAATCAAAATGGAATCATTTCCCATATTGATTGGATTCGATTAACTGGAAGAATAAGTTAGCGTATTAAAACTACGATCAGTAATTGCTCGACGTATACAAGAAGCTCTTTTTGTGTCTTGTTCCAATGTTTGGTGCCGTGAGGTGGAACTCGAGGCTATCTTGGGTAGCGCGGCATTTCATTACACTGATGGCCTCTAAACTAATGACCGGGAATTAAAGTATGACCGAGAATATACTGAGGAAGATATTGGCGCTACGGAGCGATCGAGAGCTAGAGCCAAGAATAACGCGATGCGCGTCTGGCAATCTCCATAATGGCCAATGCTTCAAATTCGAACTTAAAAGCATTCATGTAGCCTAGAAGACGTTGAATGTGTTACTATTATTACTGATAATAGAGATATATTGCAGCACGTATGCATTTTAAAACGAGTAGTCGTTCATGTAGTTTTTGAGGGGTCTTTAAAGCGAACAGTATCATTTCTTCAAATATCAACTACATGCTGAACTATATTTTTGAGAATACGGACACACTTTTGTTAACTTTCCATTCGGACAGATAAAATAAGATAAGATGATGTAAAAGAAAATATCTGATGTTTCATTAATACCGTATATTTTAAATCGCAAGTTCGTTTACAACTCCGCTGTTATTATGCATTAGTTTTGTCACGCTCAACCGTTACAGTTTTGTCATGCTCAACCGATTATTACATGACGTTAGAAATGATGTAAAATTTTTTATGAATTATTTAATCGCTTGTGCTGTCTCTAACCTGGTATTTTTAACTGGGATTGATCACAGGTAAAAAATTAAAATACTGTTTGCAAGAAACAACAGAAAAATCCTAAACTTGATTAGATTCGGTTTACACATGAATTAGTGCTGTGAAATTTTGTGCTACACTCTCCTGTCATCAGAACTGTTGTGTGCTCAGTAAACGAGCACCGCAAAGCATTTAGAAGTCGCCTTTGATGTAGTTCCTTCCTTTCAAAAAGATGTTTCTGTATTTTACTGTTATGTTTGGCACCCAGTGCGCAGTTACACGTTAAATTGTGCAAAACTAGTTCACGCGAGAAGAAAGGAACGTTTTTTCTCTACAGCTGCATTGTTTATCAAGGAAATAAGTTTCGCTCACGTCTGCGTTGCTGCCACACCCTCGCAGTTACTGTCGCATCTTCCCGGAGCGCATCTCCCCGACGTGCACTGAACAACGCTGGATGGGTAAAAGGCAAATTAGATTAGTCTGAGGCTCGAGGGAGAAACTTCTCGTTCAAGTTTTGAATGAGATGGAAAAAATTTGTGGTGGATGGTTCGTCTCGCTTCAGTGGGCAGCTGCACCCCTTCTTTTTCCCCTCCTCTGTGGAGCACGAGGCCCTAAATCTGATGCCCATGATTCGCTAGGCATTTTTTATAAGGCCACTGACCCGAGCACAAACGGCCCTACACGAGCAAGGAACTCCCGACGATGGCTTTTTCCAGGGACCAACGAAGTGTAACCGTAGCCTTACACGCTCACTCGGAAAGTTATAAGAAAAAGAAAAGGTATGCGGAGTGATTCAGCTCTTATACGTTAAGGATGCATGCTTACATATCTATATGGTGTTACTGCTGCGTGTTATGGGATGTGCTGCGTAACACGCTTTTTATATCCTGGCACATAATGTAATGGAAACGTTGTTAAAAAATGTGTATTATAGCATGCTGCTGCATTCAATGTAGTTATCTACTGTGGTTAATTTTGTTGGTACAAAAAATGCTCAGCTGTCAGTAAATTTACTTATTTCCAATCTTCAATAATTTAAACGAACAATTAGCTAAACACGAGAGTATGAGCATGCAAGGAAGGAAATTTAAGTTCTCGTACTGCGTAGCGCACAAAACAAACAAGGACGGAGGAGCTCGAGAATTTCCATACTCTACGAATTACATGCTCAAAGGCAAACTGAAGCCCTCGAAAGGACTCCGTGACATCGTCGCGTTTATCTTCCAGAAAACGAAGTGATTTCATGTGGCGATATGATGCGAACGACGCCATTTGGACTCGGTGTAGGGAGACTGGGAAACGAAATCGAGCTGAGAGGAGCACGTCGAGATGCGCATTACCGTAAGGCACTAGTGTTTGGACGCCAATGGAATCAACAGTGTTGTAACTTCGTACAAAATAGAGGACTCGAACTGAGCCCACCGTATTTTGACTCAACTCTTATCGTAATTTAAGCCATTTGAAGTTATTTTGGTGTACGCCGGCGAAAATTTTGATTCAGTTTTTCATCTCAAAGAAAAAGTCAATATCTTTGTTTAATTTCGAAACCGATGCCGACTTGAAGCGCCGCTGCCACAATCAAGTTAGTTGCCGTGCCTCGTAAGGTCAATGTAGCGGAAGCTGTTGGTGGACATATTCATGCCGCCACTTTTTAGAGGCAGCGAATATTTTCGTGTGTTATTCGAGTCTGGACTACGGCTTTGGCAATTCAAATAAGCAAAGGAGAACACGCGATAGCGGCGAGGCAGGAAGGAAGACTTGGGAAATTTATATCGCAGCCTTCACTTAATGGAGTCTTCCCCTTCAAAGGCCTTTTTTGGGCCGAGATTTCCCCGTAGACCTCGTGTGCCACAGCCTCCACAATGCGGCCGGCGCAAAATTATGCTTTACAGGTTTTTCTGAAATCAACCAAAACTTTCCTGAACACTTGAGGAGTCGTTCGTTATCACGCGCAAGATGTTTTTCTAAATGACACTGTGACAAAAAAATCAAAACTAATCTCATTGAACTCAAGTTAGTCGAAATTTTAAGTAAAATATCATCTTTACTTTTCGAGGCTGCAGACTATTACTGCCTGATGTTTAGGTGAACATCATTTTCGTCTAGACATGCACAAGTTATGAAATCAATAGTATATTTGCTTTGAATATGCATGAAAATGTAATAAACCGCAATAGCAGTTGTGTCGGTTTCGCAATAGCAGTTGCGAAACCGACTCTGTTTACCGCTCTGTCAGCAGATAAGACGCCTCCACCTAAAGCTAGACATTAAACTGCAATGCTCGCGATCTTCCTTGAAATGAGAAACAGTATTGGTCTTTATTGGTTCAACCTCCCGACTACAAAGGGCTTTCTTCAAAAGCGAAGCTGCAGATTTGGCGCAGACTAATGCAACAAGAATATATGAGTTCAAAACAATGGGAATTCCTGCTAGCAATAGAGGAAATGTTCAGAAAGTTAATGTACACAGGAAAGCCCTGTTTCCATCTTACTGATGTAAAATAGCGATAGGTCTTAAAGCGGACGAACTGAGACTAATGATGTATTTGCCGAGAAAATTTTATGCATTTGTTTGCTTCTTTGGTGGTTTAAGTTTATTTTGTTAAGGTTTACGTAAATTACTTAGAGTAGTTGTCCAAATTAAGAATTTGGTATAAGAGACATGGAAAATCATCGTTCGGAAGCGAGTTATTGATGATTTTCATCAAATTTTCGCAATTTCAATAAATTTTTTCTTGTCTCCTTGCAGTTTTCTCAGCTGAGACGAAAGTAACTAGCTTAAATGTAAATTTAACTTCAAATGTATACGTACATATGTAAGAACAACTTGAAGTGACTCAGTTTCCGTCAGTATGATGTATTTTATTTGTAAAACATGAAAGGAAGTTCAAAAAGTTTTTTGTCAAGTCAAACTTTCGTTGACCAATTTTCAACACACAGCTTTAATATTTCCTGTCAACAAATTCTTATTTTTTAATACTGCACTTGTAAAAGTCGCACTTCGCTCGCTGCAAGTCGGGGCAAACATCGAAAGCATTCCGATGGTGTTTATTAATACGATCTACCCTTGAGGCTCTACATGCCGATGCCTTCAACTCTACCCAGCTATTTTTACCGTCTACTCGACCTGAATCTGCGGCGGCGTCTTCAACCTTGACACAGTGAGAGATGTCTGTACCAGATCGACCTCTGATCAACAATGACCCACTCTTTTTGATTTGTTGCTTGCGTGTACAGCTCTGAAGTGTGAGGTTTTTTTGGTTACGTGCGCTTAGATTTCTAGTGAGGACTTTTCCTGTGAAATCTTATTGTTTGATCTGCTTCGATAAGTGTTTGTTAGTATTTACCTCGTTTTGGACGCACAAAGTAAAAATATCTCTTACAAAATAATGAAAAGAATGAGTTTGGACAGAACAGACGTGTTTAAATCTAGTTTCCACTCAAAACTAACCCTTTAGGCAGATGGAAGCCATGCGTTTGTCGCACATGATAAATTCAAATGTAGATTCTGTTCGCGTGCTTGTTTAGATGTAAATGGGTGCTAACGATAAAGAGTTCATTTTTCCAAATGAAAACTATTGGGGCATATATAAGGCAAATCTCTTAATATTTAACCAATCAAAAAGTCACCCACGGATTAAGAGTTAGAAAAGACTCGCATAGTAAGTCAATAGTAAAATCGATTTATACACACTTCATGTACAATTTGTGTAAAAAAAGCGAAAAAATGTGAAAACAATTCAAGATAAAATGCGGTATATATTTGAAGGTGAGATCACGTGCAATGGAAAACCAACTCAGTTTGGACAACTGTTTAGATGGTTTCATTCTATGAAAACATTAATGTTGAATTTATCGTTCAAACTTTCTCAAAAAATTGAGCTTTCGAGTGCAGAGAATTATTCCTTATTCTCGCAGCTGTGATGCACAGGCCTGCTAGGGAAGTTGTAGCGAAAAGTTGAGATTGTGACTTCGCATGTTATCTGCTGCAAGCGGTTTTGTTGATATTATGATGACACGCCCTATTAACTACAAGTGGTTGTGCTGTCAGGGTGTCATCTCCACAAATGCATTTGGGCAATACTTACTCTTGCAAGCATATGAAGGATTTTTCAATAATTAATTGTAGTTCTTTTTAACAACTCAAAAAGAAATAAAAAAGACTGTTCCCAATATGAAATGTTTTCAATTTGAAAGACAATCCCATGGTCTCATTTTACAGGGTTTATTAAAATATTTGGAAATGAAATGCTAGTGGTATATGAAGCGAATATGTATATAAATATGGTTAACTGCCGTCGTTTGAAATTTTTTGGCCAGATCTCTTGGTCATAAAACGGTAAAGTGGAAAAAAGAAAAGAACAGATTCAGAACTGCTAAAATGGTAATATTCCATTTCTCGTGGGAAAAGAAAGGTTTGAAACAGAGCCACCCCAAACTCTGGAATAAAGCTTAGGAAAACTATGCTAAATCTTCTCATATTTGGTGGTATGGGTTTTGTATTGGGCTGGTCAGGAAATTTTTATTGAACTGCTGAAAATAGTGACCCTTAGTTTACTTCTAGAATTGTGAACATAATTTTGAGCTTTATAGACCTCCCCAGGCTATTTCTTTTGTTGGGTATTAACTGATTTTGCTATTGCCATGAGAAAATTTACCTCTAGGGGATCAGTTCATAATCCATCTATTTCAAAATGTACACTGTGCAGAAAAAACAGTTAGCTCTTTTTTGCCGAGAAAACTATCCACGATTATTCGCCGCATCAAACTATGTTTACATCCAAGTATACAGCAATACACGAGTACGTTGCCAGCTGTATCAGTTCTGTGTACATCAATGAAATGAAGAGTATCCTCAGTCAAGTTTTACTTTTTGACACCAGTGACTTCATAATTATTTATACGAAACCAATTTCTTATATCAAGTTCACCTGCCATTTTCAGCACATTTGTACAGCGGTTTACAAGAATTCTACGTATCCTAATACCAGGTTCAATTCTTGGTTCATCCCGCCTTCTGTTCGTAGCGTAAGTATATCTAATGTAGTGTTGCTTTTCACTTGCGCCTCTTCAGCAGGCAATTTATTTATGATAGTATTAAATTTGAAGGGACGCACACAGCTGGTGCACCCGCAACACACCGCAGCGGGTCGGAGCGGTGTTTCTCTCTCGCAGTGAATGGCAACATCAAACAAATCATGAAGGTTTTGAACTAGTGCAGACCGTACGCGCTCTGAAACTCGACCTAATAACCTCAAAGAAATGCGGAGAATTTGCTCTTTGCGATTTCTTCGAATGAGACCTGCGGACACAGTAATAATTGTACTGTAGCTTGACGTACCGAAATGTTAGTACTCAAAAATAAAATGCTCTTAGGGAATACTGAATACATAATTAGGTTATCAAAATTTCCATAAAAATAAAGTCAGAAGGTTAAATTCATTAGATTTTCTTGCCAATTTCACTTGTAGTCGAGTTCTTAGTTTAAATTAAAGTGAATAAATTATTGAGTAATAAGTGTTAAGTATTACATAGAATTATATCTTATTTCAACAAAAAATAAAAGTAATACGACCATTGTTTAGAGTCATCAAATCTGCTCCTCGTGCAGCCCCATTCCATGCAGATATACTCTGTGCTAAAAAAGTAAAGTACGAATGACGCAAGGAAGAGATTATTTCTCCAAACTATTTCAATACTCACATTTAAATTTAGCTATTTGTGTTCAGAATAAATTCCGAACCTTTTAGGTCACCCATAAAAACGTTATTTAAGGCACACATTTATGTTTCACCTAGTGTACTTAACCTAGCAATACACTATGCCTACTAAACGATGGATCAACACAGATTCAATGCTTAAATTTAAAGTGTTATTTTAAGCGAGCCTTTTGGGCGCAGTAGATTCTAAGTAGAGCTTAAGACAAGTTCATTCCTATTAAACTGCCCTTTCAACTTGGATCTCCCTGTAGAATAGATTTATTTTAATCACCTGGCGTTAACAACACTTCCATTAAAATAGCCGCAAAATTTGTTTTGAATAGTTTGAAGTTTGCATGAACAGTTTTGCACTTCTGATGAAGTGCTCTCTTTAGAGAGATCGGGTTTTTGAATGGCTTAGAAATATGAATTTACCTCATTAAATTGGTAGACTATTGTGATGTCCATTTTTAATTATTATAGATCTCTATCACTCTCATTAGTTGAAGTTTTGTTCATGAAATTACACAAGGGAGGCTCAAAGTGACTGGTAAGGTTAAGTACTTTTAGACATGTAAAGAAATAATTTGTTTGAGCACTATATTCCAAGCTTTTTATAGCTCCTACGGTCCTTTTTCGAAGCGTAAAGTGTATTTTTTAAGTTAATCTACGCCAAGCTCTTTTTTCGGATTGTAGAAAAATAAATAACTGTACGGATTTGTGGAACGTCTTCCAGAAATGCAATATAATCTGTGTTAAAAATACCCACAGATTTTGATAGTCGAGCACTGAGGTGAACGTGCGAAAGTTATACATCCATAATCATCGCAAGGAAACTTTCAATGTTTTGTTGCTACAGTCCATGAATTTAAGTTCATGTTTTGTATGAATTTAATGTACTGTGTAATGGATCCACGCTTAGTTTTTTAAATAGGCACTTTTGGAAAACAGACGCACGTTTCCGTGAGAAAATGTAACTTCTACTGAATCATTTTTTATCCTTTGAGCTTTAACATGTAACATTAGCGCATTTACTTATGCAATACTGCCGGAAATAATGAAATTCATAATTTGGGGGCCAGGAGTCAATTTGCTCCGAGTTGTGCTTTCGTTTCAATGATCACTGCTAGAGGAGGAGGCAGTCACTGCATGGAAGGTCCTCTTTAACGCCATTCTGTGATGAGTGTCAGTCATGTCAGCCGCGCCGAGTTTTACTGCATTGTTATCGGCAGGACCATGACAGACCATTAATTTTTAGGGGTATTAATAGATGTTTAATGGAAGTCGCCATAAAATGCATCTAAAGCTTCTTTGTTTTAGAAAAACCAATTGGGTAATTAGAGTAACTTACCTTATTTCTCTACCGTCTGTGTACAAGCTAAATAGTTTCATCACAATAAGCGCTTGGATACTAATTTACATCACTTTTTTTACGTTGCTCCTTATTTTGTGAGACACACTTTAGTGTATATGAAAATTATCCTTCTGTTCCATGAGAACACATTGCTGCAGAGGTTCGCAAGTTGTGTTACAGCAACAACAGAGGCTCGCATTTTTGACTGTGGAGATGCCTTGCGTTCAGCAATTTAGGCCCTTCGTGGAGTCCATGACACATTCAAGAGAAGTGATCCCATATTGTTTGATCAGGTGCAGGAGCTCGCACATAAAAATAGTGTCTCAGTGTAAACACGACGGAGTGATATTTTTTGTCGAGCTCGTGACTTCTTGTGCGTAGTGTTGGAATGTACTTGCGAGGTGCATGATGTTCAATTAAGTTATTTAATGAACGTGCTGTTAAAATTTTCGTTTGCTGAACATGATGTTTAAATTGTCATTTAATACATGTTTAGTTAAAATATTCGTTTACTGAAGATGATGCTTACATTTTTTTTAATGCACGTGATGCTGAAATTTTCATTTGCTATACAAAATATTTTTACACAAATTTGATGGTAAGAGACATTGAGAAGTAAATGTGATGTTAAAACGTGCGTATTTAAAATACAATGTTGAAAAGCATGTTTGATAAAAACTGATATTGGAATATATCATTGACAAACGTGACATCAAAGTGTACGTCTAATGAGTTGTTGCTGAATGAGAGAGCGCATGTGTGTGGCCTAGTGCAATGATGTAGACATCAATATAATGTATCAATGGGAAAAAAACGCAAAAGACATGGATGGAAATGAGTACATCTTCCAGAATAACACACAGAAGTCAATACTCATCACTCCCCGGAACATTTCAAAAACTTACATCAGATGAAACTTTTTCAACTCCTTTTTCTTATTGAAAAGCATTTCGCCTAAAATTTGATTTTGAACAGATTATCTCTAACATCGTTCCGTTGACAACATGGCGGCATCACGGCGGCTGGGCTGCGAAACCGCGAGTGAAGGTCGGCCGCTGCAGGCGTGCTGACGCGCGACTATTTTGGGCAGCTGATAAACAGCGGAGAGCTGTGCCTTGTGTGTACTGGTGTGTGTGTACCGTGCATTGTGTGTACTGGTGTGTGTACCGTGCATTGTGTGTACTGGTGTGTGTACCGTGCATTGTGTGTACTGGTGTGTGTGTACCGTGCATTGTGTGTACTGGTGTGTGTACCGTGCATTGTGTGTGCTGGTGTGTGTACCGTGCATTGTGTGTACCAGTTTCAACATAAGTTTACAATAGATAGACACAAGCTTCCCCAGTTTCAATCATTGAGCCCAAAAAGGTTTACTCTTTTATACGAAAACAAAAATCAGCGCAAAAATTTCACGCACATGCAAAAAATATCAGGAATATTTCGCGAGATGAATACTTTCAATGATTCTGGGCCACGATCATGCAGCGCTGGGCTGGGATGAGCAAGTCAGCAAATGCGCCACTTTGCATGCATCTCGCCCCTGCCGCGCTGCCCTGGCAACTTCATTGTAGGGAACAATGCGCCCCGCTCTGCTAACGAGCGGCTTGTGCCTGATTGTATCATGGCTGCGTGAGGTGTGAGAGTAGCCGCGTGTGGGGTGAGAGTAGCCTCGGGTGGGGTGAGAGTAGCCTCGTGTGAGGTGAGAGTAGCTTTGTGTGGGGTGAGACTATCCTCGTGTGGATTGAGAGTAGCCTTGTGTGGGGTGAGAGTAGCCTTGTGTGGAGTGAGAGTCGCCTCGGGTGG
>JACJUY010004919.1:45118-56373 GCA_014220935.1 Platorchestia sp. MABIK
AGCTTTGTGTGGAGTGAGAGTAGCCTTGTGTGGGGTGAGAGTAGCCTTGTGTGGAGTGAGAGTCGCCTCGGGTGGGGTGAGACTAGCCTCGTGTGAATTGAGAGTAGCCTTGTGTGGGGTGAGAGTAGCCTTGTGTGGGGTGAGAGTAGCCTCGTGAGGGGTGAGAGTAGCCTGGCTACACCTGCACTTACTGACGTGAGAGTAGCCTTGCTAAACCTGCACTGCTCGGAGTAAGAGGGTAGCTTGGCTACGCCTGCACTTCCTGGAGTGAGAATAGTCTTGCTACACCTGCAGTTACTGGTGTAAGAGTAGCCTTACTACACCTACGTTTACTGGAGTGAGAGCGTAGCCTTGCTACACCTGCACTTCCTGTTGTGAGAGTGCAGCGGTCCGACTGCAGTTGAGGAAGTGAGAGCGTAGTCTTTCTATGCATGGAAATCAAGGAGTGAGAGCGTAGCCTCACCACGCCTCCTGCGTCCTCTAATTAGATACTCGCTATGATAATATTATTATAGTGAGCTAAGCATATACATAATGACATTAGCATCAGCACGCTGACACTAACTTAATGCTCTGACATCTGCGTCATCTTTTGAAAGGGAAACGACGCGGGGAAATGCAGACGCCTCGCACGAAGGGGAAACACGTTCTTTGCTAGCTGTCCTGTTTCATCATACGGATGCATTACTTCTTGAATAATGGCTAGCCGTTATCTAGTTTCATGTGGAAGAATATTTGCGAATTATGTTGATGAAGAATCATATTTAGAATGCATTAAAATATACCACAAAAGAAAGGGTTTTTATCCTCTTTCAAGTCTGAAATTTGTTGGTAACGTTAGCTTTATTTGAAACTTACACGTGTTATTTAACGTGAGAGCCCTAACATACTTAAATGAGTTAATGATGTAAATGAACTGTTCCAAGAATGTAAATGAATGTTGTCCTCACTCACCTCATGCTCTGAGTTCTACTAGTGGGATGTCTACGTTTTCCAGAAAATGATGCTGCATTTTTTGCTGGGGATTTTGATTCTTCAAATGTGCTTACTCCAGTGTTCTCCTGACTACGAGGTGTGTGTCTCAGTTAGGAAAACGCCGATTTTTTGTAGCAAATGATGGACAAGTGCTGGTTTGCTTGGTTTGTTGGTGTGGGACGTGAGTTAAAAAAATTAAAGTAAATTCAACAATGATAACAGGCTGAATGCTCTGGCTTTCATTTTCATAAGAATTTGTCAAACAGCGGACACACTTTAGGAAACATCAAACTTATCATCCGAGATATGTAAGTAGAATTACTTAAAATATTTTCTTTCTAAAATGTAAAGGGATGCTCTCATGGTTTTGAGGGCTTGTTTGAGCCAAAATTCATCTTGAAAATGCAGTCGTTCATGGCATGTCTCTTCTATTTGAACTAGAAAGATCTACCACGAGTTCAGTAAAAGCATGTTAATGTAGAACATCATCAACAATGTAAGTCATCAAGTCTCTTCATAGTTAAAGGCACTCTCGCCTCTACCACTTACCAGTTACGGAGATGTGTAGACCAGGGCGCAGTTGGACGTATTTGTTTCACAAGATAGCAATCTGGTGGGACACCTTTTTCTTTTTTGAATTTTAACCAAAAAGACGGGGTAATTGTACAAAAATAGCAAGATTTAGATTGCACGTCATATGTGCTCATTTTTGTGATATTTTTCATTCGCAAAATTGTTTACCCAATATTCTTTGCATTTATTCTAGTTGTAGAAACTTTCGGCTTGCCTCGATCTCTAAAACGCTTTCCTTTTTAGCAGCGCTTGCCCTACTATGATACTAAAATGCTACATGACACTCATTTCAAAATGAAAATAACAGAGGTGAATAGACCGATCACCTGAAAAGATTTCAAAACAGCAGAAAAATTGCATCAATCATTACTTGTAAGAGCATTTCTACAAAGTTACTGCATAAAGGGAACTTGTTTCTATCTCCTAATGTTACTACGCCACAGACATTCAAAAATGTAAAATCATAACTTGAAAAAGCTGATGAATATCGTTTATATGGTAACATAGGCTAATGAAACCAAGGTTGTGTGAACATAATGACTTTAGATGCTCTCGTTTTTGCAGTGAGTGCACTTAAAAAAGGGAGTTTCATCACAGTAATGCTGTGATTGGAGTATTCTTTCATGTATGAAAATTACTTGTGAACTTAATCATCATATATTTTATATGATGTAAAATCAAAAATGCCTTTGTAACGTGTACGAGGTATGAGGTAACTCAATTTCCAAGCCCTCACACCGTTGCTGAAATGAGAATTTGTTCGGCAAACGTTAAACCAAAAAATTGAAGCCGCCTGCGTGGAAAGTTTGTTCAAACAGGCTCAACTTTCAGTTGTTTAGAAAAATGCAGCGGCAGTGAAGTTGAAGAGAATTAATTTAATGTAAACAATAAACTTCAACAGACATAGAGCACCTGTACTCCCATCACCTGCAGCCGTATATACGTTCTCATTTGTTCATAAATTCATCACTCTTTGTCTTCCTGCAATAAAAACTTCAAATTTGATTAAGTTACGAGTACGCATTACAACTAATAAAGCCGCTTATCATTTGTCTTCCTTTGTTTAAATGAGTACAATAAATTTGCTCATTTGAGAACAGGACTTTTCGAAGTTGTTGCGGCTGAGAGCTCTCAACTCCTGTAACTGGGGTACGATGCTTCTTCAAATACGTAAGCCTCATGTTGAGCTCGAAGTAAAGTGACGCTATCGCTGCGAGGCCCTAAGCATGACATTGAGATCGGTTTCTGTGTTCTGCAGAACGTATAAATGCCTAAGGTTTGTCATGGCATAGGGAAAGTTATATCCTCCAAAGAAGAACGGAATTAGTTTTTTTGTCCTCATAATTAATTTTTTTCAATAAATTGTTCAATTTCCTGACCAAATACAAGCAAGGCCGATTTTCAGGGAAATTAGGGTGTTGTCTTAAGCTATTGTAATTTTGAGTCTACAGCGTGGAAAAGAAGTTGTCACTGACGACGCATTTTTGGAGTAAGTTAAAGCTGTGTTATTGTTCACTAATTTCATGAAGTAGGTTAAAGCTGTGTTATTGTTCACTAATTTCATGAAGTAGGTTAAAGTTGTGTTATTGTTCACTAATTTCATGAAGTAGGTTAAAGCTGTGTTATTGTTCACTAATTTCATGAAGTAGGTTAAAGCTGTGTTAGTGATCACTAATTTCATGAAGTAGGTTAAAGCTGTGTTAGTGATCACTAATTTCATGAAGCAGGTTAAAGCTGTGTTATTGTTCACTAATTTCATGATTTAGGTTAAAGCTGTGTTATTGTTCACTAATTTCATGAAGTAGGTTAAAGCTGTGTTATTGTTCAGTAATTCCATGAAGTAGGTTAAAGCTGTGTTATTGTTCAGTAATTCCATGAAGTAGGTTAAAGCTGTGTTATTGTTCAGTAATTCCATGAAGTAGGTTAAAGCTGTGTTATTGTTCACTAATTTCAATGTCCACGTACCTGAATATTTCCTATGTTGAATCGTACAGGCTGAAATCAATCCAAGCTGCTTGGAAATTCGAGCTTAATACCTGAAAAGTTCGTTCCTGCAGCAGCCCCTGATCTGGAGAGAAACTTCCTATAACAGGACTTGCGTCACTTTGAAATATGAGAACAAAATTAGCTTTCAATGCTATTTTAAACTGTACATAACCTCCTAGTACAGCAAGTTTTATTCTGGTAAAAATTTACCTGAAGAGATTTAACTTCATAACCCGAGAGAATTGCTCAGCACACGGTCTTGCTGGATATTGAACAAAATGTTTGAGTGTATGTGCTTGAAATTTGTATTGATTATCCGCATTGGCTGAGTAACAAACGAAAAATTGTCATAGGAAAAAAAATTTTATTTCTCGTTTGTTCTTTTACACTGACCTTCTAAAGGCTTGCGTTGCTTACTTACGCTGTTCTGTTACATAAGGCGTGACATGGTTCCGTTGGCCATAGAACGCAGCTGTCGAGAGTGCAGCAACATAATTTTTTCATGTCGTGGTGGCCGGCGTGCAGTTTTTATTGAACTGATGTTATTTTTAAGGCTCTCTCGTCTTTGCTACTTTATCATTCTTTCTTTCACTTCTCTGCGCTTGCCCACACGCGACGCTCTTTTCCTTTCTTGTATTTCTTCGGACGTACCAAGCTTTCTTAACCTATTTTTTATTTGATGTGCGTCTTAATTAGCTTGGTGTCTAGAATGAAACACGGAGTCAGTTGACGTAGTGGGATCTGATCTCTCTGTTTATTTTGGAGGCTGAACTCTGCATTATGTTAGTTTTTACATTGCAGGGAACGCTGCAGTATTCATAGTGCACTGAACGCTGCATGATGCAAGGAACGCTGCACTATGTTAGTTTCACAGTGCAGAGAACGCTGCACAGTGCACTGAACGCTGCATTGTGGGGCGTATTCTCTCTTCAAACTGACGATCGTCAAGTGTTTGTTGTTTGGGCGGCTAATTAAGTCAGTGGGCTTCAAAGACTTTAATCTCGGCATGCCGCCTCTCTTGCAGCTTGTTTGTGGTGTTTTTGAACCGTCGTGATGGGGAGACTATAATGAGCTCAGTTCTGAACACGTGAACTTGCAGCGCAGGAGCTTGCTGCCAGGATCTTTGACTTCAAAATGGCTTAGCAGGTGTTAGTTGAAATCATACAGCGCAAAGCACTCGAAACAGGATTTTCTTTCCATAAAGTCTACAAAGATTAAATCATACATATCCAGCAGAGAGTCTGAAATAGGGTTTTAAAAAAGTATAGTCTACGTAAATTCATCCCAGTGTTTCAATGACATGCCTGTGAGAGGGAGCTGTGCCAAAATTTTCTGTAGGCAGAAAGGCTCGTTTAACAAACCTAAATAATTTGACTTATAAGCTGCCCTCACAAATATCAGCCAGAACAAAAGCTTAAATAAAGTAAGACAACTTCTTGAGTTTGTGTCGTAGAAATTTTAAAACTTGTAATGCAAATACGTTGAATATTTTAATATTTCTATTATGAGTAAAAAAAGAAAGAAAAGTAGTTTTAACGCAAGGACTTGAAACTAGTCAAATTTTTCAGGCACCCTCTCATTTCTCAACCCACACTCATGCAGAAAAGATTGAGCTTTTTGTGCGTATTGCAGATTTAAAAAAAAACAACCTTCAACCTGGTGTCCATTATCTTTGCATTTTAGAATTGTTGTTCATTGAGAAAAAGCAAGTCTGTATTAAATACTACACAATCAGTCTTCTCCTTGCCTTTCGTCTGGCACTTTTGCAGGACTTGTGTTAGTGTAGTGTTTAATATAATTCGATTATTGTCACGCTGCGACGATTTGTTCTAAATTCGATGTGTGTTCAATTGACTTCATTTTAGGGGTTTCCCAGAGGTTGAAGATGACCTCGTGGGTCTAAACATTTTTCTTTGCTTTTTCACTGTTTTAGAAACATGCGAAGAACGGAAATGACCCTCTTTTTTATTCAAAGGTAAAATTGTTTCAAATATAATATTCATGTATATTCTTAAATCCTTCAAGTCCCATTTATAAATCCTATTTAAGCTAGTCAAAGCGATTAAAACGCATTTTGAAATATATTGCTTTGCAGTTGAAGGTAGTTTACGGTTTAAGGAGGGTTGAAAATAACGCTGACCTTCATTTGAATGCGTGACGTTTCAGACGGCATGGGTGGGAGAGGCTGTGCCAGGTGGTGCGCCCTGACGTAGCCAGCTGGCCAAGCGTGAGCTGCCACCAAAATAGCCACCTGACACAAGCTTTGCATGAATGACTTCCACAAACGTCACGTGACGCACGGCCAGCCCAATACACCAAGCAAAACGACTAAAAATATATCATTAACGTTCGTACATCAGCTACATCTCAATTCTTAATGCATCGAGCGGTTACATGAAGAACCAGAATGCATCTGTTCTTTTTGGGACGCTAACTCGGTTAGCAGGAAAACTTGATTTGTGTGTTTAGGTTGCTAAATTATATCCAGTATAATAAACGAATGATATAACCATTCATAGCAGAAGAGCATTTCAATAAAGCCAGAGCAGTCACTCAGAATGGAACTTCACCAACAATAAATTTCTTCAGTTTCCCCTTATCTTTCCTCGTTGAGTTCTTGTAGGCCTCTCTATATTTTTACATTTTTAATTCAGGCTTTTATGAAAATGTGAATTTTTTATAAATTTGATAAAAATATATTTCTAATATAAACAACATCAGATATTTTTCTGTTCTCTTTAGTTATATTTTTGATGCCTCTTGCAGAAATCTATCTAAGCAGGGTGTACTTAGACAGTTATTTACAAAATGTTATCTTCAGTAAAAAAATCTTACAGCCTGGTGTTAAAACAAGACGCCGTTTTTAAAAGATTGTGTAAAAACTAGAGCAAGAATTCAGAATATCTCAGGTAACGGGGATAAGGTTGCCTCAGGCTATCAACTTCGAAATTGGTTGACTTAGAAGTTGATTTATTAAGAAAGCTCCAGAAGCTCCATTTGATGTCTTAATGGAACACTTTTCTCTGAGCTGAAGTAAATCTGTTGTATAAGACGCTGAAAGAAATAATTGAGGACTGAAGTAAAACCTGAAGTGACACCGAAGCCGATAAGAGCTCTAGGAATGTTTCAATATTATTGTGAATTTTGACAGACGTTAACAACCCTCTCGTTTAGATTCTGCTGCTTTCGCTCATCAGTGAACACGAAAACAAGTTTATTTTGCGTGGCCTTTTTCTTGCAGAAAAGGGCAGATATTTTAGAGTTTATGCTTGTCTAGTTTGACAGATGAAGCTGATGAGGAAAAGCGTTTTCAACGACGTAAATATTGATACAGAGTATTTTGGAGCTAGACGAGAATTACAGTTTACAATGCTGAATAAATGAAACAGGAACGAAAATGATGTTGGGGAGAGAGGCTCACAAAAATTGTATTTGAACATCTGCTCATGCCGCTGCTCATGCCGCTGCTCATGCCGCTGCTCGTGACGCTGCTCATGCCGCTGCTCATGCCGCTGCTCATGCCGCTGCTCATGCCGCTGCTCATGCCGCTGCTCATGCCGCTGCTCATGCCGCTGCTCGTGCCGCTGCTCATGCTTTCAAAGAAAAGCCGTGAAAATTTTTTCGTAAATATTTCACCGTGAAAACCATGTGATCACATTTTGGAATCTTAAAAAAGTTATGACAACATTTTTACCCTCAGGAAAAATTATTTTTCAAGTACATGCATTAAGTGGCCGGAAAGAGTCGTACACTGATGCTCCGTATATTTTGCATTAAAATATTTCGGAATTGATCTGTTGCAATGAAATTATAAATGACAATATTCTAGAAGAGTTTATCATGTACTAAAGACCTGTTTTGAGCGCATTTAGAATTCTAAATTTTCATTTACATCGAATGAATGAAAACCCGTAAAAATTACCAGTCAGCATTTTATGAAGGACTCATCATTGGGTTTCATCAAAGAGAAAATCAACTAGGAACAGCTGTACAAGTACCGGTATAAGAAAAACAAAGAAGAAAACGACAAAGAAGCAAACAATTGCGTACCTGAAACAAGATGGCGAACACAGTTCATCTCTAGGAAATTATGGAAGGCTAGCATTTTCGGTGACAGAGACAGACGCTCTTTGAAGAGATTGGCGAAGAAAACTCGACGTTCATCAACGCTAATGATTATTAGCGAGTTTTGTGAAGGTCCTGAAAAAATTTCTCAAAGGATTGCGCATCGCAAGTTGGAGAAAATTAACTTAGCAAACACGCAAATGCACCACGACGTCATTAGTGTCAGTTGCAAATCGGAAAAAACGTTTGTTATTTGGTCGAGGACAACGAAGTTTGACTGTTGAGGGTTGGAAGCATGTAATGTGGTCCGATTAGGAAAGATTCTTCCTCTTTCAGAACGATGTGCGTGTTAGGGTGTAGTGACAGTCACATGAAGCTTTGAAGCCATCTTGCGTCGTCCCAACTATTCAGGCATCAATAGGCCAGTGTTATAATTTGGAGCTGGTTTTGCTGGGATGACCATGGATAGGCATAATGAACTCCCAGGCCTATTTGCACGTACTTTATGAAGATGTTCATCCTTCCATGGAGTTCTATTTTCCTGATAACTGCAGGATTATTCAGGATGACAATACTCGAATCCATAAGGCAAGAAATGCTTTAGAGTAGGTTGTTGCGGATGAGGGAACACTTGAGCACATGGGGTGGCCACCACAACCACCTGATTTGAACCTCAATGAACATTTCTGCTCTGATCTTGAGAGGAACCTAAATCACTAACTCACTTCTTTTAACATTAACTGGTTCAGGCTCAAATTACTTCAATATTGGTCAAAGATCGAGCTGCACAGGATCCAGAATTTTGCAGCAACAATCCCAAGTAAAATAAAAGCTGTAATTTGAGCTAAGGTCTGTCCAATCTCTCATTTATGAATTTCTGAGCCACACGATTTTTTTGGCCACTTTGGGTGTTTGTGGGTGTGTGGATGGGTGGGCGCGTTAAAACGCGAGAGTGTTAAAATGTATGGAAAAATTAGGTTATACGATATGGAGACAATTCCAGGTTTCTCTGGTTTGTCTTCGGAGCAATTTAGTTTCATCTTGCTCTTATTTCGGATCAGAAAATTGGATCTTTTTATGGAATTTTTTTTTTACGTCAGTTCTTCAGTTAAAAGGACATACGAATGAGATCCATTTGGAATTGACCAACTACTCTCCTCCTTTTTAAGAGCTTAGAGGCAGAGTCATAGTAGAATTTTGAACATAGTAAGCGATGAAAGAACTTATTTGTTCTTGATTATCACATGACTATAGGATGGTTGTCCATCACGTCTATCAAGGAAGTTAAATCTTTTAGAATTAGCATGCCATGGTGTGTCAGGAATATTGTTCCTCAAAGTTATTCATGATACATTCCAGAATATTACCATTCTAATTCTCAAACATGACTGTTGCCTTTCCAGACATTGTCAGAACGAATGGCATTGATCGTTCAGTGAGAGACTGCAAATAAAATTCACTCACACCTTCCTTCAAATAACGAATATGCATGCAAAGTCCATCACCCCAGAAAGAAGCTGATGCTCACAGTTCCTATATAACAAAGCTTGTGATCATCAGTACCACTGTTTTATAGTCTTGACAAGTTCCTGAAAAGCTACAAATTCAAAATGTGACATACACACAGAGTATACCAGTATAATGCTAATGAAAAT
Organism: Platorchestia sp. MABIK; assembly: GCA_014220935.1. NCBI lineage: Eukaryota > Metazoa > Arthropoda > Malacostraca > Amphipoda > Talitridae > Platorchestia > Platorchestia sp. MABIK. The sequence continues at coordinate 54,373 of JACJUY010004919.1, forward strand.
AACCTTCATTTGTGATTTTGCTAGCGTAATAACGTTGAAAGTACACCTTCACCTGATGAAGTTATTGAAAAAATTAAAATAATCAGGTTTCTATCAGGATACCTTCCTCTGCCTGAAATGAAATGATAGAGGGCTGGAATTTCGCTCCAGCGTCCCTGGTGCTATTTAGCAATCTCAGGCCTGCCGCTTCAGAGCTGTGGTTTTCTCGCGTTAGGACCGTTTGCACTCATCCCTTCTTGCAGCTTTACGGTTTCGTGAGCCGTTCATAATGTCTATTGAAGTGTTATGAACCCTGTGTTTGGCATCTCCACTTCTGTGCTTCGGAATTCTAGCTGGGAGAATAGAACACGAAATTATTGTGTGGTAAAAAGCTAACATGGCGATGTTCCAAATTTGAATCTACCAGTTGTTTAGGTTACGATTTCACTGGAATTTCCATCGGCATGCCGTATGTGCTTTTAATGTAGAGGCAACATTTTTTTCTATACTGGAACTTGAAATTAATAACTTTAAAATATGGTTTTTCGATGCATATGAATACTTGAACACAAACACAATAGGCATCACAGTAGCGAATGCCACGTAGTCAATTTTTTCTCAGCACTTTGAAATCAAGAATTTTCACGAAAATGCTACTCATAATTCCACTCCATAGATACAACCTCTGAAACCTACTGATGCTGGTAAGTGCAAAAGCTTTATGAGCATTTTACGTGAGACGAATTTTAATTACTGTTGACTTCACCACCTTCAAGCGACTCTGGTAAAAACAGTTTAAAGTTTTGATCATTAACACCGGGAGCCTGTTTGAACTTCGCGCTTAAGGGTGTACTTTTAATGGGAATTCCTGAGGGTATGAAGCTGCATCCCGACGGTCTTCTATCTTTCCAGCCAGACGGTCTTCTATCTTTCCAGCCAGAAGGTCTTCTATCTTTCCAGCCAGACGGTCTTCTATCTTTCCAGCCAGACTGTCTTCTATCTTTCCAGCCAGACTGTCTTCTATCTTTCCTGCCAGACGGTCTTCTATCTTTCCAGCCAGACGTTCTTCTATCTTTCCATCCAGAAGGTCTTCTATCTTTCCAGCCAGACGGTCTTCTATCTTTCCATCCAGAAGGTCTTCTATCTTTCCAGCCAGACGGTCTTCTATCTTTCCAGCCAGACGGTCTTCTATCTTTCCATCCAGAAGGTCTTCTATCATTCCAGCCAAACGGTCTTCTATCTTTCCATCCAGAAGGTCTTCTATCTTTCCAGCCAGACGGTCTTCTATCTTTCCATCCAGAAGGTCTTCTATCTTTCCAGCCTGACGGTCTTCTATCTTTCCATCCAGAAGGTCTTCTATCTTTCCAGCCAGATGGTCTTCTATCTTTCCAGCCAGACGGTCTTCTATTTTTCCAGCCAGAAGGTCTTCTATCTTTCCAGCTAGACGGTCTTCTATCTTTCCATCCAGAAGGTCTTCTATCTTTCCAGCCAGATGGTCTTCTATCTTTCCAGCCAGACGGTCTTCTATCTTTCCAGCCAGACGGTCTTCTCTCTTTCCACTCACTGCCTCACGATCACCAACGCCGAGGTGACGGTGTTTTCTTCATAATTTGCCAGTAGATCGAAGCCGGAAATTCATAATCCAAAACACGGTTAAGATTTGGTCCATAACGTTGTGAGTTTTACCCCATCTCAAAATTATTCATGGAGATGATGACAGCGATCAATTGGAACAAATTTCTGGGTAGCTTGGTCCTCTAAATATACTAGTGCTTTGCTGCTCAATAATATTAGTGTTTACTGTTAGTTTCCCTTCAGATACTGTCACTCGCTCCTAGTGGTAGCCTTCCATTTGATTCTCGATCTCAGTCAAACACTGGCAGGCAGGCAGTAGGTAGCACCACTTAATCTCAGTCCGACACTGGCATGCAGGCAGGCAGTAAGTAGCACCACTTAATCTTAATCCAACACTGGCAGGCAGGCAGTAGGTAGCACCACTTAATCTCAGTCCAACACTGGCAG